>QOCX01004133.1:0-13385 GCA_005959815.1 Sarcophaga bullata | reverse complement strand
TCTTAAGCTTACGTGTTTTCAAAAATACAAACTGTTCAAGAATTTAAATCCAAATGACAGTCGCATGTATTGCATTTTAGTGTTTAAGGTCATCTTGAAACTGGTTGTGGTAAGTATTTTTTTATTAAAGTTTTGTGTTTACGGGTAGAAGTTCAGTTCTGGTTAAATGATTTGCTTGAAAATGCCGTTGGGTTAAAAATACTCGCGGAATTTTTGCTCGAATCAATGACACTTGATTTCAACAAGATGGTAGAACTTGTCATTTTAATATAATTTACACTTGAGTTGCCTCAAAATCAATCTAAAGAAAATGTTCTTCCCTAGAAATGGTACCTTGTTCATCTGTTCTCCTTCTAGGTTCATATGAGGTCTTGTTCTCTGTTCTCCTTCTAGTTCATATGATTTACATACTATTAGATTATTATTTATGAGACTATGTTAATATATTGGTTTTTAAACTTAACTGCAGATATATTTAAAGACAAATACCATGAAATTATTTATCGAATTGTAATAAAAAAATTCAATTCGAACAATATTTCTATTCTGTATAATGATATAATTTATCATTGTTTCAAGCTTTACAAAAAACACCCTATGTGTATGATATCCTATCCGCAATAGTAATTTCTTTTTTCCCGCTGTATAAGGCTTTTTATTTTATTCGAAATATTTGATGATATTGCATTAGGTTTGTGTTGTCTTAATCTGTTTTTTTGTTTTGTTATCTTTATTTTATAAAACATTTTATTTTTTTTTTTTTAATTAAGTTGTATTCACTCATCAGCTGCTTTAAAATCCTTAAAAAAATAAATAAAAAGATCAAATTGAAATACAATAAATAGTAAATAGTGTCTGTATGAAATATGCAATAGTGCATGCATTTTATTTAAGTAATATGCAAAGAAAAAGCAATCATTACATATGCAAGCATATTTTTTTTTTTTTTTTTTTGTATACAAAATTATAAACCGAAGGATTTTTTTTTTTGAGTATTATTGATATTCGTTATAGTTGTTGATTCTAAAGCTATAAATTATTATTTCAAAATTGTACAAAAAAATAATTTAATATACATTCAATACTCTTTTTACGCGCATAATTTTTTGCATATTGAATATAATACGAGTTAAGAAGAAAATTTTTTTTATACTTGAATTGTTTTCATTTTTTTTTTAATTCTTATTTTAAAAACTAGTTATTAAAACCATACCTGTTAAGTAATGATTAACAAAACTATACGACAAAATATAAAAAATTACTCGGCTGTAGTTTTGCACGGTGTGCACCATGTAATTGTAATCATTAGTAATTATATTACTTTGTTCTGAGTGGTGAAATAATGAGGTACAATAACAATTATTTTTGGTTTGAATAATTAATAATTGATTACAATTATAAATAATGAGAAAAATAATCAGCATTACTGCCGATTATTAGAAAGTAATTGAAAAGAATCAAAAGTAATCTAAAAGTAATCGAACGTTTTCAATGATTCTTTTTGATTATTTTCAATAATTGAGACCATGCGCATCTACAATTTATGCGAAATAAAAATTTAAAAATTTAATTTTTAATTTTAAAGTTTGAAGTCACTTCAGAGCAGGGATTACCATTTCATAGCACAATTGTGCACAGAGATTCACCAAATTGCTGTATGCTCTTTTATTTAGTCGTCGATCAGATTGCGGTGAGTGCATATGTCGGCGGATGCTAACGACATTTATTTCAGGTTTACACTCCAAAAAATATTTTAAGTATAAAATATTTTAAAAATGCTTTTATTAAAATAATTGAATATCTTATATGTTCTTAAAGGACATTTTAAGACATTTAAATCATAAGGAAAAGTAAAGGTGTTGTTATTAGTAGGTGAGGAAATTTATGACCAAAAGGTAGCTCGTACTTAATATCCAAAAACATTCCCTAATTTTTGAGTCAAAGATGTATAACTTTATGAAATGAAAATCAAAATAGCATAATTACTCAACATTTTCTTTGAGAGTACAATAAATAAATTCTCTTAATATGGTTTCTCTCTCTTACTCACTAATGCAAAACCAAAAAAATTTTGGTAACACCTGCTTTACAGCTTCCTTTTATTACGAGGTGGGGCATGAGGTGGAGCAGGCGCATGTTATCTGTAAAATTTAATTGAATGGCGAAAAAATCTCAATTTTTTTTTTCTTCTACATAAAACTTAGTTTTTCAAAAAATTGTTTGTTTGACCATTGGTCCTGTAAATTCATTTTTTAAAAAGTCTGGATCCTTAATATTATCATCTGAGAAAAAAAAAACCGCTTTCGAAAACTTTCTGACATTTCTGTAGACAACCAAAGAAAATTCCGAAGAATTTTGAAAATATCTTCCAAAAAAAAATAATTATTTTGGAAAGAATGAGAATTATTGAAAATATTCAAATGAATCCAAATAATCATTGCAAATAATCTGATTACTTTGTACTTATCGCCAGTAATCCAGTTAATTGTTATGATTATTTATTATCTAATCACAATTAGTAATTCGAAAAAATTTTTTCATAGAATTATAGATTCATTACGATTCTTTTAAAAAGAATGTAATTGATTACTAATCGTAATTGAAATTTAATAGGTATGTTAACATCAATGCGGACCAGCGTACTGTTTGTTATCCTTACTTAAGTGTTTGAAAAAAACAGCTGTTTTATGACTGATGGCAATACACTCTGCATGTCACAAAAACAGGATTCTTCGCTATACGACCCGCTTGGATAATTTGGTTTCGTGGTGATAGATGGATTAACTTGATTAATTGTGAATGACTGATATTAGCTCTATAAAGCGAGATAGTGACTGTCTCCACAATCTTCAAAGCAGTAAGCTCTTACTTCCTCTGTCTTACTGAAGGCATATAGGCTAATCTAGTCTTACAACTGATTTTCTCACCAACACGGTTTTTCTTCAACACGATTACAGTTTTCTATGCATTTAAATTTAAATGATTCGATGCAATCGACAAATGTTTACATACATATATTACATCGCTATATATACTAAAAAAATTAAATGAAGTCACGACAATTATTTTTCTATTTCCAGCAGTCAAACTTTTTATCGACGTTCGTCAAGCATTCTACACGGTATGTCGCGATGAAGTGTTTCACTAGTTGAAACTAAATATTTCAGAATTCCTGCAAAAGATCTGCGAGTAAATAAAATTGCCATGAAAAGTTTCTCACAAATCTCTGGTTCGGGGTCGACTTTAAATCGTAGATTCAGCCACTCATGTATAAAAAATTAACACACACTATAAGTGGTGTGAGAAGCTAGATCTGTTAATCCTGATTGAAGGGTAGTCGTAACCAATTATGTATGTATGTATGACATGATTGTTCACTTTGATACTTGCGTGTAGCTTTAATAACGGTAGGTTCGAAGTCTCAACAATATCTGTCGAATGTCCTATGACAAATCTAGAAGCCAATTTCCAGATAATTTTTTTTTTTGTGTTGAGGCCACTTTAAGGTATTCAGCATTTCTTTACAAGCCAAAGGTCTTGAAGCATTTTTCAACTCTAGCCGCGACGACATATTTAAAAATAAATACAACGAAATTATTTACGAAATGGTAATTAAACAATTTCATTCATAAGCATTTAAATTTTCAACCCTTAGAGGAACACAGCCCATATGACATTATTCCATCCTCTTCAATATTTTTATTTTTCTCTCTGATAACTTTTTTATTTTATTCAAAATATTTAATATTTGCATTAGGTTTGTATTTGTTTTATGATGCGACCAATAATTTTTTTTTAATTTTTTTTTTTTTTTAATTAAGTTGTATTCACTCATCAGTGCTTTTAAAATCTTTAAAAAATAAATAAAACGAATCAAATTGAAATACAATAAATAGTAAATAGTGTTTGTAATAAATATGCAATATGCATGCATTTTATTTAATAATATGCAAAGAAAAGCAATCATACATATGCAAGCATATTTTTTTGGAATAAAAAATATAAAACAATGGATTTTTTATGGGTGTTGTGATATTGTTATAGTTTGTTGATTCTAAAGCTATAATTTTGTTATTTAAAAAATATAAAAAAAATGATAAAGAACATTGAATTTAAAATACACTTAATTCTCGTTTTACACGCTTTTAGATTCAACAGGAGTTATGAAGAAAATATACGAATTGTTTTGTTTAAACCCCATTCAATATAAATAATTTTTTCTGCACAGAGCCATGCTAATATCAATGCATGTACGAAGTGTTTTTATAATTATACAGTTGGACATAAAGTCTAAGTACCCCAATATCAACATGACGAAGTGTTTTTATTAATATACAGTGGACAATAAAAGTCTAAGTACCCAATATATTGTTACGAAAATGGTAATGGTACACCATTACGCCGTTAAAGTGTTAAACAAAAGTACAAAAAGAAAAATAACCGACTTGTTTGCTTGATTAACAAATAAACAAAAATAAAACAACACATCAGTATAACGAAAAAGGAATAAACAAGTAAACCAACAAGCACAACAACACTGCAGGGACAATCGTAAACAGTCTACACTAACAACAAAACAAGTAAGCATGCATGAATGTAAACAACATGTTTACATTCATAAAATTCTAGAGAGCGAACACCGAACTTCGCCTACGAGAACATTCATCAGACTGTTTACGTCGCTACATAAAAGGCAAGGCAAAGCGTGTAGAGTCAGAGTAGAAGTTCAGTCAGTCTTGTGTGAAGACGCGTTGCATGTGAAGTAAACCAATCGTGGTTTGAAGATCTCCGTTACCAAAGATCTACAAACAATTGTGTAGTAATTGTTATTGTTTATCGCAAAAGGCATAAACAAAGGAATAACAAATAAAGCAATTGTGTGTTAGAAATCAGTTCTGAACAGTGGCACCACAAAAAATTAATACGAATAATAGAGAACTTAATTAAAATTTCAAACTTTTTATAAAGTAAAAACGTAACATATGTAAGCAATTTTATGATATTTGAGAACATTATGTAAAATAATTGATGATTTTATTTTTTTATATTTGAATTTATTGATTTATTTCATTTTATTATAAAACAAAATAATTGTTATTTTTTCACAAACCAAAAGAAACATAAGGAAACCTTTCTGGTGACTCCATATTAATTCGTCGCAAAAGTGTTAGTACCTACAAGAAGAACTCCAAGTCCAATATATTTATATCTTATATCCAATATTTAGTAGGATATCGCTTAAGGTCAAGCACTGTATTCAACCGATTTTTCTTGCACTTTCTATAGATATTTGCTGCCATGCACTCATCAGAAAGTTTCTTAGTTGAGTTTTGTAAAAGGTTTACCGGCTGCGTAGCCTTCTATCCAAAAAATCTCTAAACACTCTCTTTTAGTTGCGACTTTGGGTAAGAGTATTAAGCCTATGGAGACTTTGATAGGCAAATCACATCTTCACATTAGCAGCCGTAGGATTGTGCTCATTGACATGTTGGAAGTAACAAACATTACGATTTCTTAATTCTTCCGAACTTTAAACGAAATTGTTCTTTGGAATATTTCAATACTCTCACTTATTCATTATTTTCTTAATAAATTTCATACTACCCACACTTGGTGCCGATACACGTGGCCACAGCATTGTACTACCACCACCATTCTTAACCGTTAGTTGAGGTCGAGCTCTTCATTTGTCTTTTCACCAAAATAAAATACATCCGTAGGAGTAATATGATATATTTTGACTAGTCTAAAGAAGACACGTTATTCCCAAAATTCATTTCATCTGCTAAGGCGTATGCCTACCATTTTACGGTGAAAAAGTATGGAGTCACCAGAAAGTTTCTGTTATTTTTCTTAAAAAACGTTAAAAATATTTTTGGTTTTATTATAAATAAACTATTTACATATTAATGGATGCCCTGGTAGTCTAGGGGCTAGTGTGCTAGATTATTAGCCGTGAGGGTTTGTGGGTTCGATTCCCACCAGAGACTCTGGTCGTTATCACAACACCGAGCATATGGTCAAAGTTACTCAGATCGTAAATAATTAAAATATAATGTTGTGATTGTATTGTAATTATAAATAAATAAATAAATAATATGTTGTTGCTTACATACATACATACATAATTGGCCATTACAACCCTTCAGTCAGCTTCTCACACCACTTATGTTGTGTGTGTTAATTTTATGCATGAGTGCGGGACGCTACAGTTTAAAGTCGACTCCGAACGACAGATTTTTTGAGAAATTTTTCATCGCAATTTTTTTTACTCTCAGACTTTTTGCCAAAAATCTGCCTGAGAGGAAGATCGCCCGAAAAAATATTTTTTCATATTTCGGTTTGTTGTTGACCGGGGATTTGAATCCTGGCCTTTCATCTAATAAGCCAACACACACTACTACTAGACCACGCGCGGCTTCAAATTCTTTAAATTCTTAAAATTACTTAACATACATTAGGGTATCTAAAGTTTTGGTTGTGCACTGTATTATAATGAATTAATATGTGTAAGCACGAAATAAATTCTTAAGTGAACTCTAAACAGATTTTTAATATTTCTGATTCTGATTTCACATAAAATTTCTTATACACGTGTAAAAAGAGAATTAGGTGTAGTTGCGCCATTATTTTAATTCAAACTTAAAACATTATGCAATGCGGGAATTGTGTTTAAATACTGGATTAACATTAATATGCCCACAAACATTAAAATTGATTGCTTGGATAAATGATGATGTGGGCGCAATTATATTTTCTCTTAATTTTTTTATTCTACAAATTTCATGTGAAATATTTTATAAAATAAATTGAAAAAAAATCATGATCACAAAAATGTATACATACACTGTTGTATATGTATACATACAAGATAGAGGGAGTACGTTAAATTATTTAAAATCAACCAAAAATGGACACTTTACGCAGGTAGAATGGATTGAAAATGAAATGGAATGAAGAAAAATTCAATTAATCATCGTCGATAGACGTTAATAACTCTATCAGGCAACACCAACGCTCTAAGCTTCACCTTTGTTTGAAGACATCATTCTAATCAAATTATTTTTTGAAAAATACAAATTCGACACATTTAATACATTTTTGTAATGTAAGACTGTAAAACAGGCTGTTAAGAAAATGTGTAAAGTTTACAGCAGAATGGCTTACACGTTTTTGATAAGATAACTTTAATGTTAAAGTTACCCTACGCCCTAATCGACCACCCTATCTTCCACTTATATTATGTATTGTTAATTTTGTACATGATGGGCGAGATCTACGTGTTTAAAGCACGGTACCCCAATAATTCATGTTTGGTAGAGAAAATAAATTGAGAGAATGTATTTATTTACTGTCAAAGAAAAGTGTTAGTAATATACGCTATTTTGATTTTCATTTTATCAACATGCATAAAGCTGTGCATCTTTGACTCCTAAACATTAGGAAGTGTTTGTTACGTGAGAGGGAGCTACTTTTGGTTCCGCACCTACTAATGACAAACCTTTTAATTTTTCTAAAAAAAAGAATGCTTTTGTCTACAAAAAAGCTGTTCCCTTTCCTTGTCTTAAAATGTCATTTAAGAACATATAAGGCATTGGATTTTAATAAAAGCATTTTTAAAATATTTTATACTTAAAATATTTTTTGAGTGTAAACATGTTATACCATCCAACATGTGCACTCGCCGCTGTCTGATCAACAACTAAATAAAAGAGCATAAGCAATGTGTGTGAATTCTCTCTGCACAATTGTGCTATGAAATGGTAATCCCTGCACGACACCCACTTAGCCTTTCTTTCTCATCTCATAGAACTCATTTTTCAGTTTTCAATGCACAGCTTGAATAGGTCTTAGTTTCGATCTTAAAGAAAGCAAAAAAAACTGAATTGGTGTTAATTTTTCAAACTACAATTGTTTTTAATTCGTTTTTTAATTCACAGAGAGCAATAAGTGATAGAAACATTTGTGGCCGACAAAAAAAAAACCGTGACAAACAGCTTTGATCTTCAAATCTATCTTGTGGATAGACAATGTAAGTAGGATTTGGAAAAAGCAAGAAAGTAAAATAAAACTGTCATTGAAAGTATTGAAATAAGAAAAAAATAAAAAAAAATAATAATTAAATAAATAAGTGAAAAAAACAACAACATCGGAAAACTACAATACTAATGGCTTAACAAATACTTGCCATTAATTATGGAAAATTTAAAAAAGAACCCAAAGCTTGTACATCTTAATTAGAATATTTATGTCTGCCATTGATGTAAAAGATAATAATACGTTCAAAGACATCCTATTAATGGTCTTTAAATGTTTTCATATGTACGTGCCTTTGTATATACTTTAATATAAATATGCATGCATCAATATACACACTCATATTAGAGTTTCTTCTTAAAACGTCTGCATACTTTATTCATAGTCTTACAATGTAAGAATTTTCATAAAAAAAGTAAATATTTTATGGTTAATTTCCTTCCAGATTTTTATTATTATTGTGAATACCAAAGAGCTAATATTTGTTTCTCCTTTATCCAAAATTTTGTCATAGGCAATGCAGATATTTGGATGCTACTAAAAAGATGGCACGTAGCCAATCCATTCTTCTAATAAATAGTTTGGTTATGTACACGTATTTAAAAGTGCACTCACACAAATACATAGAAATTTGTGATTATGGGATAATGTTGGAAATGTTCTGGGTTCTGGGTTTTAAATAGACCCATTTCCTGCAAAAAGTCTTGTATAGTATTCCTAAATAGTACTGAATGTTCTATTAGCCAATTGAATAAAGTAAATATAATTGAAGTCCGTCACCGTAGTCTAGTAGGTACTGTGTTGGCTTATTAGACGAAAGGCAAGGTTTCGAATCCCTGGTCAGACATCAAAACGAAATATGAAAAAATATTTCTTCTCAGCAGATTTCTGGCAAAAACTCTGAGAGTAAATAAAATTGCAATGAAAAGTTTCTCAAAAATCTGTCGTTCGGAGTCGACTTAAACTGTAGGTCCCGGCACTCATAATTAACACACACAACATAAGTGGTATGAGAAGCTAGGCCGTAATCCTGACTGAAGAGTTATAATGGCCAATTATGTATATATGTATGTATGTAAATGTAAGTGAAATTTGTACTGACCCAGCGCACACAGTTCCTGTTCACACGGTGCTCCACTGGCAAACCCGAATTTTGGTAGTCAAAAGAATAATTTGATTTCTGTTTTTAGCAACTAGCCCCTTTGAAGAGTAATGTCTAGTTTAGGTTTGACCAATATTATCAATCGGATTTCAGAGTAATACTTTTGATCTTAATATATAGTAATACCTTATGGCTTCAATAGTCTGCAGCCGGTAGAACGCAAATGCTGCCTTATATTGCGCCCTTATCTCATTAGACTGAACTAGTACAATCATTTACAATGCTCTAGTTCAGGGGTTACCAAAAATTTTTTGGTTGTGTATTAGTGAGTAAAAGAGAGAAAACAAACTGAGAGAATTTATTTATTTACTGTCAAAGAAAAATATTAGTAATATACGCTATTTTGATTTTCATTCATTTTGCAATATGCATAAAGTTATATATCTTTGACTCATAAATTAGGGAATGTTTTCAAGATATTTAGTAGAGCTACTTTTGGTTCATAAATTTCCGCACCTACTTATGACAAACCTTTTAATTTTTCCAAAAAAAAATGCTTTTGTCTACAAAAAAGCTGTTCCCTTTGCTTATCATTTAAATGACTTAAAATGTCCTTTAAGAACTTAAAAGGCATTGGATTTAATAAAAGCATTTTTAAAATATTTTATACTTAAAATATTTTTTGAGTGTAAACCTAAAGAAAATGTCATAGCATCCGCTAACATGTGCACTCGCCGCAGTCTGATCGATGACTAAATAAAAGAGCATAAGCAATGTGTGTGAATTCTCTCAGCACAATTGTGCTATGAAATGGTAAACCCTGCTCCAGTTTGACGTTGCTCGCTCTCAAGTCTTGAATGCTGTATTATTCTAATGGCTCACTATCCAACTATGTCTACCAGGCCACTGAAACGCATATAGCCAATAGTTTAATTATACTCCCGTGTGGATGTATCATTCTTGGATTAAGGTTCCATTCAAAACGTATTCTGTTGTTTCCATCTCTCTTTCCGGACCAATTTAGAACTTGTTTGAATACCTTGATCTTCTTGTCAACGAAGCAAGAAGTCACTCAGCAATATGTCAAATGAAAAGCAATTTATCTACCTATTATTTATAGTTGATTTATCCTCTCAGCACCCTCTTTACCTGAAACGGTTTTAAGCTTACTTTCACCAATTTCTTAAACATATTTCTTCAGAATGAAGTTTTGAATAAAGATTTCATAGTTCTTTGGGGCATTTCATAATATTCGTACTTGCATGACTAACTACAACATTTGGAAGACAGACGTTGACGTAAATTTCTTCGGTTCTTGTTTTCCTACATTTTCAGGGTTTTCTTTTGTAACTGGCCATCATTACTTGAGATTATTTTAGAGAACACAACGTTCTACGAACATTGTTAAAACATGGTATTTATGAACAAATTTACAGAACAGTGCACATACAATCATGTGATGTATTGTGTATGAAAACATGAATATTTAAAATACTCAACAGAGCTTGTCATCTTTTCATCCATTGCCCAAGGGATGCTGTTCTAATATGAACATTGTAGAAGAAATCAGAAGACAACAACAGCAACAATTGTAAAAAATAAAATAAAAAGTGCTTACTTGGAGAACAATAGATTTGGAGTCAAGATGGAAAAACACTGCAACTACGGCAATAACAGATACTATTAACAGCAGAAAAACAAACTTTCTTTTGTATGCGGCTTTAGAAACTAACAGGTTTTTCATTAAACGCTTCCCATCTTTAATTTTAAATAAAACATGGTGTACGTGAGGTTTCGTTGAAATCTTTCATTCGTTTGAAGGACCTACCGACGTCATTATGTATAAAATATAACAGCATTCTTGATGGATTCTCTGGATGGAGCGCTTCTAAAATGTCCAGCTTCTTATGACTCTGGCGGCGTAAATCAAGTTAAAGTTTGGTCAATGATAGCTTTTACGCATAACAACTGCGATTTAAGACAACTTCTCAAGAAACAGTCTAACATGGACAAAATCTTAATCATTACCTCCACGTGAGATGAACATTGCCCTCAAAATCGGTCGTCGCAGAATATACAATGTGACATCAGCTGTGTATTATGTTATTGATGTCCAAATCACTTCATTTCAGGTCAAAAGAAGTTGGCCAATCAGCGGACTATACTCTACAATACGTTCCTCACAGAAATGATAGCGTGAGCCATGTATAGGTTTAAATTTGATCCATCGGATTATTTCGAATCTGACAATACTTATGTCATCCTAATACAAAATTCAGTATATATTAGCTCCACTGAACATAATGAATCGATTTACCTTGAACAACGCTAGGACTTATTGGGCTAACAGATAGAAGCTTTTATTCATCTTGGTGGACACGTTAATAAACAAAATTGCCGCACTTGAGGCTCAGAAATCTCAGTGAGTGTCTGTTTAGAGCGGCTGGCCGAGGTATTATTGGTCCATACTTCTTTGGAAATGAGGATAGCGCAACCATTACGGTCAATGCAAACACCTATCGCATCATGATAACTGATTTTTTTGTACCCGCTCTTTTGGTATTGATGTAAACAATGTTTGGATTCAACAGGATGGTGCAACTTGCCACACATCTCACGCCACAGTCGACTTATCAATATATATATGGTCTTGCACCAGTTGAAGATGATTTCTCGATGAAAATTCTGGTCTATTGTCAATTGCTCTAGAGCGCATTCAACGAAAACATGTCGTTATCCATGGTAGTCATGGTGATTTCACAGAGCAGATTGAATAAATGCCAACTAATTTGTCAAATGTAGCATCAACAAAGGTAGTCGTTCTCAACTGTCAAAATTCGAAAGGCTCTTTTAGAAGACCCTATAGCGAGGGTTTTCTATTTCAAAGCATTTTAGTGTCATAAATATTCATTTTTCATCATTCATAATTGGCCATTACAAACCCTTCAGTCAGGATTACGGCCTAGCTTCTCAAACCACTTATGTTGTGGTGTTGTTAATTTTATACATGAGTGGCGGGACCTACAGTTTAAAGTCGACTCCGAACGAAACTTTTCATGGCAATTTTATTTACTCTCAGAGTTTTTGCCAGAAATCTGCTGAGAGGAAGCCGCCGAAGAAATATTTTTTTTCATATTTCTTTTTTGATGTCTGACCGGGGACTCGAACCCTGGTCTTTCGTCTAATAAGCCAACACACTACCTACGTAGACTTACGGCGACATTCCATAATATTCAGTATGGCTTTAATTTTTAACGACATTAATTACCGAGATCATAGCGCTTCTTTCAACACATATCCTCGTTATGGATTACGGAGTCCAATACTTAATATCCAATTACACTTTAATATCTAATTAACACTTTGTTCTGAAATATGCAAATATAAACAATAAAAATAACGCCTGTGATAGATTTGCCGTCAAATATCTTTTAATTGAAATTGTAACATAAAGACGAACATTTTTGTAACAGAAAATTAAGGGCCAATATTATATCATCTTCAAAGAATTTATATTAAATAGGTATCTTCAATACAGGTCTCGAGTGAGCGTTTTGTTCACAACTAATAATCACTGCACGCGAGCATCTGTTAAACGATATAAAAGAGGCGCTTTTTTCATTTGGTGTGCTACATTTCATAAACTTTGAACTGTTACTAGAAAGCATTTTTAATGCTGATAGCTCTACTAACTCGCCGTAGTCTGTTGGCAATGTGTTGCCTTATTAAAGAGAGGCCACGGTTCAAACCTCAGATCAGACAGTCAGCTGGAGACTTCCTGTCAACAGATTTTTGGCAAAAACTCTGAGAGTAAACAAAATTGCCATGAAAACTTTCTCAAAAATCTATCGTTCGGAGTCAACTTTAAACTGCAGGTCCTACCGCTCATGTATAAGATTAACACCCACAACAAAGGTGGTGTGAGAAGCTTGGTAGTAATTCTGACTGAAGGGTTGTAATGACCAGTTATGTATGTATGCATATTATAGCTCTATTGTAGAAGGTAATAGGATAATAGGTTTGACATCTGTTGTCTCTAGGAACGTCACCATGTATTGAGTGTAGTGGTCAGAGAATTTTGCTCATTGAGTTCTATTGTTTCTCATAAGGAGGCGTTGCCTGATCTTTCTGTGATGTTCATTACTGACGTTGTCCCCCCTAAGGGCCAGTTGTCAGATTGTTTCGTGGATGGATTATTAGAAGGAAATTTGAGTCTGTTAATGTTTTCAATTCGAAAACCGTAGCA
>QOCX01004131.1:0-15470 GCA_005959815.1 Sarcophaga bullata | reverse complement strand
GTGGGAGTTTTTATGACCCGCACGCCCCAAATAATGTTACTGGATCCGGAACTATGTAAAGAGGTTTTGATTACAAATTTTAAATGCTTTCAAGATAATGAATCTTCCATAAGGGTAAGCCGTACCTTGTTATTTATTTCAAAGTATTTCAAACTCTTTTTGAATTTTCGATAACAGACCGATCGTGTTAGAGAACCTATATCGGGTAGCAATCCATTTGTCTTGCCTTTTGCTGAATGGAAATTAAAAAGACCTGAAATCGTACCAGGCTTAACATCTTCCAAGGTATTCTTTCCCTTCATTTTAAATTGAATTTTTCGTGTTTTGTATTTGTAATACGAGTTCCCTAACTTCATAGATCAAAGGCATGTTTCCCATAATAGCTAGCATAGCTAGGAAATTCAATCACTATCTTCAAAACCAACTAAAAAGTGGTAACAAAACTTTTGATGCCAAAGAGGTATGAAAACCACACCTATTTCCAGAAAACTACCAATAAAAAAATCTCTCTCTCTCTCTCTATTACAGATTGCCCTTAAATTCACCGGTGATGTTGTGGCCGATATTGTTTGGGGCATTGATGCTGAAAATCTCTCACCCAACAAAAATGTCTCACAAGAGAAATCCTCAATATTCCACATGTCCAAGCTAATGATTGCACAAAATTTCCATGCCTTTAACTATTATTTTTTGGCGCGTATTTTCCCCATCATAAGACGCTTCTATTATGTACGCTTCTTTCCCTTGGAAACCGATCGTTATTTTTTAAATCTTTCACGTTCAGCATTGGAATTACGATCGCGGCAACCGAATAATACGAGACAAGATTTCTTACAATATATGGTGGAAGTCAAGCAGAAAAGGGGCATCAACGATACAGAACTGGTGGCACATAATTTAACATTTTTATTCGATGGTTTTGAGACATCGGCTACACTAATCAGCCATTGTTTGTTGTTGGTAAGTTGATAAGAGTTTTTACTTAAAATTGCCACGCCCATAATAGCCAGGCCTTACTGTTTTTGTAACTAAATATTGCGAAAAACATTTTTATAAGTCTTTGGTTTAAAGTTAATGAGGTACAGTGAGTGACAAAAGAAACTGTACCATTAAAAAATATAGACGTTAATAAATTACCGTTATTTATATTTTAAAATTGTTTCATAAACAGTTTTTAAAATTTAAACAAAAAAAAAATCATAAAAAAAATTCGAAATATTGTGAAATTTTTTTCGGGCTCGCTCCTTAAGTGGTAAAAGTTGACTTTGGTGATTGTTAAAATATCATTCTTAGTGTATAGTTTCTGTTGACGCTCACTGTATATTTGTAAAAATATAAGAAATACAAGAAATCTCCAAAATACCAGCAAATACTTGCAATGCTAACTGAAGCATGCGATGATACTATGAAGCCATCGTAGTCTAGTAGCAGGTATATCTCGAGCCAAACAAAATATGAAAAAAAATATTTGTTCGGCGACTTCCTCTCAGCTAGCACTTCTGGAAAAAGCGACATGCGATAACGTTTATACGCTGTGCAACCCCATAAGCGAGTTTTCAAGTTGCCAGGTATCTATTGGAATAGATCGGAAGCCCCCGTGGTCTAGTAAGTAGTGTCTTGGATCAAACGCCAGTTCAGATATCTCAAACCGAAACGAAATAAGAAAAAATATTTCTTCAGTGGCTTCATCTCAACAGCTTTCGGACAAAAACTCTAAGAGTAAATAAAATGAACACATACAACATGGGTGATGGGAGAAACTAGGTTGTAGTCCTGACTTCAGGGATCAATGATTGAGGCAGTAACCAGATTGAGGCGGTAACGTTTAGTATAGGTGTGCCGCTTGCATCTGACTTACAGACAATCCACGAATATAGTCATGCGAATTGAATGGAATGTCTTTTATAACAATGGTTCATATCCCTACTATTTAGATCACCTTTATCCATGATCGATAGTAGAGTACTAGTGCCATTAATCGACTGGTACTGTGAATTCTGTACTGAGGCTTTAAAAGTGACAAAAAAAAACAGTAGTTTGGATATCCGAACTTTATAGATTCAATAGAGCTTCATAAATTACTGCTTAACGATTTCATGGTTATTTGAAGAAAATTAGCTCTCGAAAAACCCCATGTTATGAGGGACCTACTGTTTAAAATCAACTTCGAAGGACAGATTTTTTGAAACTTTTCATGGCAATTTTATTTTACTCTTAGAGATTTTGCCAGAAATCTAATGCTACGAATTTGCCGACGAATATTATTTCATATTTGGTTGTGTTCGAGATGTCTAGGCTGGGATTTGAACCACTGCCTCATATCTAATGAGCCAATATACTAGTCTACTAGACTACGGCCACCTCAAACTCTATATTCACCGCGTTTAGCTTTTTTCTACAACTTAGCAAACTAGTGAAACGGGGAAAAAATTTTATGGATTTATGAACCGCAAATGCATGACCTAAATAGGTCAAGGCTATGCTAAAGGCTATGCGATCAATAGAGCCTCGAAAATTGGGTAAGGCTTTGGCATAAAAGTAGTAAATCGAACAGGTACTGCTTTGAAGCTGAAAATATCAATATTCCAGAGAAGAATAAGAAAAAGGCTCTGACTTTTGACCTTGGCTCTGACTTTGACCTTGGCTTTGACTTTTGACCTCACGAAAACCTTGAAATATTTTAAACTTTTCCGATTTTTATCTGAATTTTATCTTATTCAATTTGATTATTTTTTATTCTAATTTCTTACCATAGCTGGCACGCTATCCCCATATCCAACAGAAATTAAGACAAGAAATCCAAGATCACTTGTCCACGGAGACAAATTCATACAATTTCGATGATTTAGTTAAGCTGCCCTATTTGGATCAGTGTGTGGCTGGTAAAATACTATGAGTTTTTATAAGCAAACCCTTGGTTTAATTTTTCTCTTTCTCTTTGTTTTATTGTCCTTAGAAACCTTGCGAATATTTACTCCCTTGCCGTTCATGGCCAAAGTGTGTACACAGCCTTGTGAATTTGCCAACAATGATGGTGTTATGCTACAACTACAACCTGGAGATATTTGCTTAATTTCTTTGCATTCCATGCATCATGATGAGGAATTTTATGCGCAACCTGAAGAGTTTATGCCCGAACGTTTTGATGAGGAGAATGGTGGCACAAAGAAATTTAAAGATCTGGGCGTCTATTTGCCATTTGGTGATGGTCCAAGGATATGTTTAGGTTGGTAACTATGTACTCGTATGCAACATGTTGCGTTTGAACTGAGTAGCAATGAGGGTGTAGTGGTAGCGTTAGTTTGCAATTAATTCCCTTATCCTTTATCCCTTATCCTTTACGTTGCTGTTGTTTTCTATTTTTTTTTTCTATTTCTCGTTTGCAGGTATGAAATTTGCTTTAACACAAGCCAAGGCAGCCATTGTAGAGGTAATTAAACATTTTGAATTAACGGTTAATGAAAGAACACGCAAAGATAATTATCAGTCTGCTGATTCCTTTATGAGTGGCTTAGATGGTGGCATATTCCTCAACATAAAAGAGTTGTAAATGCAGCTGACAAGCAAGCTGCTTTAGTATGTAAATTTAATTAAAAATTATTTCTTAAAGGATTATAGAGACGACAATGGAAAGCAACTGCTAATGAAAGTGAATTTTTAAAGAAATTATTTTGTAATGCCAAAAGCCTTCTTATCAATCAGTGTAGTGTGTTAAGCAGTATTTAAGTGAATGCCTTTAAAAATTAAAAACCATTTATCAACAGTCGTGTGAGAAATCTTTTCTATCAATCAATCAATCAATCAATAATTTCAACAAATTTTCAATGGCTTTCCTTATTATTATTGTATTATACTGTATGAATGACTTAAGCATTCAATCAGTCATTCATTGATTCATTCATTCACGCATACAAGGCAGCGCATTCAATTTACGTTTGAATTTCAAGGCAAATACTTTCAATTTTAAATAAACATGTTTACCCCCCTCTCATACATACCAACAATCATCATTAAAAGTCTTTAATTTCCAAAGCAACTACATAAACGTGTGGCATGTTGATGCCTGTATGTGTGTGTATATGACAGCAGTGAAATGAAACCCCCGCATAAAGAAAATTTTTTTCTTTCTTTTTTTGCTTGCAATTCATCACGATACTCGCTATTACTTATCAAGGAAAAACTGAATGTGAATGTGGCAAGAGAGAAATGAAAGAAGAAGGAAAAAAAAGCCGTCAATATAAGTGGCAATAATATGGTAAATGCCACAGCTTACACATACTCTATGTATGTAGGCATGTACATGTACATGTACACGCATGCTTACGTGTACAATCAATTCAATTCCAAATCAATTTAATGAATGTAGGCAACCGATAAATTTGGTGAAAAACGTTGCTGAAGTGAACTTAGAAAAGTGAAAACAACAACACACAAAAATAAAAAAAAAAATAAAGTGAGTAGAAGGCAAACAGTATTTGAAGAAAACCCACACGTTATTAAATGGCGTCATTCATCGTTCGTTGTATGCAAATTATTTGAACGTTGTTGGCTGGCAAATAATAATCAAGGAATGAGTGAGTGCCATGAAAAATTATGTTTCTCAGGAAAAGCTTTCATTTGATTTGAAGGAATGATTTGATTTTCTATATACAGTAAGCCTCAAAAGAAACTATACACTAAGGATAAAATTCTAACAATCAACAAACTCAACCTTTATCACCTAAGGCGAGTGCCCGAAAAAATTTGACAATTTTTCAGAATTTTTTGTATTTTTCTTTTTCAATTTTAAAAACTGTTAATGAAACAATTTTGAAATAAAAATAACGGTAATTTATTAATATGTACTTTTTTTCTAATGTAAAATTTCTTTTGTCACTCACTGTACATATCCTCAGGTTGGTTCTACAACATCAGCATCCTANNNNAACAAAGACTGCAAATAGGCAACCTTAATCACATGCTTAATAGGTAAATACAAGCTTTTAGTCAGGATCACAACCTAGCTTCTCACACCTCTTATGCTATGTGCATTATTTTTAACCATGACTGACAGAATCCACACTTTAAAGTTGATTCCGAATGACAGGTTTTTTGACAAGTTTTTTTTTTCACACGCAGAGTTTTTGCCAGAAATCTGCTGGAGAGGAAGACGCCAAAGAAATATTTTTTCAATTTTCGTTTTGTTCGAGATGTCTGGGGTTTCAACCAGACGGCCTCACGTCTTTAAGCCAACACACATTACATACTAGCCTATGGCAACCTAACAACCAGTTGATCTAATTGTACAAACTAAACTAAAAACTTGGCTTTTGGGCCNAACTTAGCTAAAAACTTGGCTTTTGGGCCTAGCGATACGGAGAAGTTGAAGTCCCCGTAGTCTAGCTGGTAGCATGATGGCTTATTAGATGTGAGGCTGTCTGGTTCAAACTCCAGATCAGACGTCAAAACGAAATGTGAATTCCTCTCAGCAGATTTCTGGCAAAAACTCTGTAAAGTCTCTCAAAAAAATCTCTCGTTCAAAGTCCACTTTAAACTGTAGATACTGCCACTCATTTATAAAATGTAACACACACAACATGAGTGATGTGAGAAGCTAGGTCGATATCTTGACTGAAGTGTTGTAATGAGCAATTATATATGCATGCTACAGGGAAGTATTATTAAAGCAGTTATGGCCACCTCTGTCTTCTAACTAAGTATGGTTGAAACTTCAGCAATACAGCCTATTGCTTTCCTTTCCGCTCTATTGATTGCTCTCAGATGGACTGTTCTCATGCCATTATGGATTGACTTGATGTCTAGAAGAGCGGAACTAAATGAAAAACAGAAGTCTGAGGGATTTCGGTATCAAAGGAATGGACCAGAATTTTATATTCAGGAATGATTGTTGTACTTTCTAGCCCGAAGTCAAGATTTATCGGGCTGCAAACTCGATAAGGCTTTACTTAGTATTTGGAAGAGATATTTGGTTCCTTGTCGATCTGACTATGGCTAGTGTTTACATGACGAGATACTCGTGCATAGCTAAATGCACACGGTCCCAATGAAAACTGACAAGCTACCTATGGCAGATGTTAAGCTGCCATTCGCTGATATTCATCAGATGGATTGATGACCCTCACCAAAACTGTGACAGCTTACACGTTGCGAAATTCTGAGCAATCTAAATGAGTTACGTCACGACTACCTGTGACACAATGCGATAGATTTTCCAAGTCTACGGCCAGCATTTACATATCGTTGATCGAACTAATTCTAGTAGTCGCCGTACCCTAGTAGGTAACGTGGTAATGCTTATTAGACAAGAGTTCATGGGTCTCACAGATCTCGAACGTAATGTAAAATTTTCTTTATGTTCTAATAAGATTAGGAATTTATTTATGCCGCCTTCCTGAACATGCTCAAGCATGTTGGAAACATATCGAGTTTATCAAAAATTTGTTTTTAGAAATCCTCAACGGATAAACGACGACATTCTTTTAAAATTCTGTACAAATTTTCTTGACAATGGCATTGAATTTCGAGGCAATGATAGCAAGGAGTTTATATGAGTATTTGGCTTATTTTCTTCATATTTTTCTTTCTTTCTTAGTTAACATGAAAAGGTGAAATTTTCTTTTCAAACCGCAACAAAAAAATCTACAATAATGACAAGGTAAGAAAAGAGAGAGAGAGAGAGAGAGAGAGAGAGAGAAAGAGAGATGTATTGTATACCAACGAAATGATGATGCTGCATTTGATGCTGACGACGATGATGTCCATGAATCAGATAAAGACGAGAGAACTCCTCAAATGACTATGATAGTGACTGTGTACTGTATACGTATGGTATGTGCTGTCACAAAGGTGTGCCAAAAAGGAAGTGGAGAAATTGTATGATTCTTCTTAAACCTCTCACCCTCCTCCTACTATCAAATAATATATGCAGCATAAGCATGTATAGTATGTGTGTCTTACCGTCAGAGTATTTTGTCACTTGCGGTTGATGAGTTTATTGAAACAGGTTGATTTTATTGACATTTTTTGTTGTTGTTCCTTTTTTTTTGTCTTCTTTTATTTTGACTAACATCGTTAATATTCTTATTAAATAAGGTGCGGTTTTCGACAAACTCCATTACACACACACAAACACACACAGGATGACAAGTATTTGCTCTCTGTTCCATGTTCCATTAATAATAATTATGCCAGTGAGTATGTGGCTTAAGATGTTTAAAATTATAACGCATTTAGCAGCAGCAGCAGCAACAACAAAATTGAAAAGAAGCCTTTTCCTAATGCTTTTAGCAACACACTCTTACTCACGCTCACGTTTCAATGTTTATGATTTGAAGGTGGCATACACTTTAGAAATAATAATCGTTGAATGATAATTTTATTGCTCTTCGTTCAATATTCAATAATTAAGTTTATAAAGCGTTTCTTCTTTTTCTTTTTTTATTTTTTTTTTTTTTATTTATAAACTCATATAAATTGCTTATAAAAGATTTTATTATTACCGCCTTGTCTTGAGGTATTTAAAATGCTTATTTTTATTGATACAATGCGGCAAATTCTTCCTGCATATGAAGGAATTTTATCGGAAGAGAAAAAATATTCAAATTTTATAACGAAAGCATGGTTATATTGGGAGGGGGGGGTGTTTATTTTAAGTGGACCTGATTCACCCTGTAAAATATTTAAAATTTTTAGAAATGTTACAGCCATACTTTAGTAGGCTGTGTTATGGCTTTTATTGACATGAGGGCACGGTTCAAACTCCCTGGTCAGACACCTCTAACAAAGCGAAACACGAAACAATATATCTTCGGCGACTTCCCCACAGCAGATTTCTGTCAAAATCTTTGAGAATAAAATTGCCATGAAAAGTTTCTCAAAAAAATCTGTCGTTCGCAGTCGATGTATAAAATTAGCACACACAACATAAGTAGTGTGCAAAGCTAGGTTGTAATTCTGACTGAAGTGTTGTAAAGACCAATTATGTATGTGTGTATGGTTAAATAGAAAAGCAACCCAACCAAGAGTCTCATGCCTATCGGCATACACCTAAGACATCATGTAGGCATGTTGTGCTCTTGCCATTAGGTTAAGTTAGGCTTGACGACTCATTATAAATTCTTTCTAGAAGAGAGAGAGAGAGATAGAGGGAGAGAGAAAGAGATAGAGAGAGAGAGAGAGATAGAAAGAAGATAGTGAAGGAGATAGGGAAATTGGAAAAGTAGAAAAGCTATGAAAAGGAAAATATAAGAGACGGAGGAAAAAAGATACACCACAAGTACACAAGAGAGAGAGCGACTACAACATTGTTTTCCTAGCCACTACTCAACCACTTCATCGCATTTATGAATCTATGAAAAAACCCAATGTCGGCACTCGACAAAGAATTTAAAAATTTGAGAGTTCTCAACCTCAAATTACTAACGCTGGACAGTTGGAGTTGGAGATGTTCGATAGTTTCCAATTCCTTCTCTTGCAATATACCCTGTTATAAACCGGCTGGTATGTGTTCCAGAACCTTGGTAGCATCTTTTGGTATACTCGTAGTGGCATAAAAAAAGACATTGGGATCTTGAAGGCTGGGCAATGAGATAAAAAAGTGTTTCAATATTATGACAAGGAGGAAAAGAGCAGGAGGCCAACCATGAATATCGACTTACACCTAACCTATCATATAGGTTTCTTGTCCGTTCACCATTTGAAATACTACCTGACATTCTATAGGAAGTCTGTAACTTATGCAAACGTTCTTAACTTTTTCCAATTCTCTACTCTGAGACGACTTATGTCTGGTATGCTATCATACCCAAAATATTGAGATCAAGATTGGGCAATCACATAAAAAGTGTTCCATCGTTTCGATGTCTTTACCACATAACCTACGTTCACCATTTTAATCACGTCATTACGGTTTAGACTTAGATGCTAGGCTGAGTATCCCGTGAGTAAACTCATTATCAAGCTCAGATCACCCTGATTTAGTATTAAAATACTCATCCTGTATGCATGTATTTTTGTAATCCTTTCTGCTCTATTATTGTACCACAAAACTCGATGTGAAGTCTTCACCCATTTTGCCAGTTTGCTCTTTAGTGCACTAAAGGGCATTGGATTATTCAAGCATACGGTATGTAATGTCTCGTCTATTACTTACTTACTTACTTAATGGCCATAACAACCCGATTAACGGATTTGCCTGCCGCAACAACATCCTTCCAGGCGCCTCTGCTTCTTGCGCGCCTACGCCAGTTGGTCACCAATCGATGACAGGGCTTCCTCGACTTGGTCCTTCCAACGGATACAGGGTCGTCCTCTTCGCCGACTTCCGCAGATCCCGCATCAAATACCCGTCTCGCCGGAGCCTCCTCCATTCGAACGACATGACCGAGCCAGCGCAGCCGCTGGATATTAATACGCTGCACAACGTCCATGTCGTTGAGGAGCTCATACAGCTCATTGTTGTATCGGATGCGGAAATCTTCGCCAACTCGCACTGGACCGAAGATCTTACGTAGGACTTTCTCTCGAATACTCTCAAGGCTGCTGCATCGGTGCTTAATAAGGTCCATGCCTCTGCGCCATAAAGAAGCACGGGTAAGATGAGCGTCTTGTAGAGTATTTTTTGTGTGCACGAGAGAGGTCTCTGTTACTCAATTGCTATTGAGACCATAATAGCACCTGTTGGCAAGAGTGATCCTGCGCTTGATCTCCAGACTGACATCATTTTTGGTGGTAACGGCGGAGCAAGATAAATGAATTCCTTGATTACATCAAAAGTATAGTTATCGACCGTAATCTGAGAATCAGTAGCCCGCACTTCTCTACTTGTCGATAACATATACTTTGTTTTGCCCTCATTTACTGCTCTATTAGTTTTTAGTTATTTACTTGATTGGCCATAAAAACCCGATTTAACGGATTTCGGATTACGTCAGTTGGTCACACCACTTGATGACAGGGCTTCCTCGATTTGGTCCTTCCAACGGATACAAGGTCGTCCTCTTCGCCGACTTCCGCAGATCCCTGCATCAAGTACCCGTCCGGCCGGAGCACCTCCCTCCATTCGAACGACATGGCCGACAACGTCTATGTCGTTGAGGAGCTCATACAGCTCACTGTTGTATCGGATGCGGAAATTTTCGCCAACTCGTACTGGACCGAAGACTCCAGGATGGTCTTTAATCTCGCATACCCGGATGTTATTATTGCCTTAATTGTAACTTAACTATCTGTAGCGATATTTAAATCCTTATACAGCAAGTATAACAAATGATTACGAGTCCAAATCATGTATTCTCTAGTTCCAAGTACCTTTGCTTGAAAAATTGTATTATTGTACTGCATCCGTGAGCAAAGAATAGTTTCTGGTTCTTCTATTTACAGGGCCAGTCGGATTCTAACTCCATTTTAGAGCCATGCGTTTAGCAAATAGTCCCCATGGGCATAGATCCGTTTGACGAAGAAAGTCGATCTAGTATTGAAATGATGCAATTGGTTGTTATTGATATGTTGGACATCCTGTCTGCCTATAACTGCGCGTCACGCAAAAGACCATTTTATTAAACTAATCAATAAAAATTTTACCACGTGTAACCCAAGAAACAACTGCGATATGGTTATTAAGGGATTGCGATTCTCTCAAAATAAGACGTCAATTCACACTTTTACTATTCTTTGTTAAAGATATCATGTCTCATTCATTGACGTACAACCCTTCACCCGATTACAACCTAGCTTCTCACACCACCACTTATGTTGTTGGTGTTAATTTTATACATAAGTGGCGGGACCTACACTTTGAAGTCAACTCCGAATGACAGATTTTTGAGAAGCAATTTTTCATGGCAAATTTTTTGCAACAAATCTGCTGAGAAAAAGCCGCCGAAGAAATATTATTTCGTGTTTCGTTTTGTTGGAGGGGTCTAACTGGGGGTATGAACGGACCAGTTAAAAATAATTAAATTTGAAATGAAGAGAAAAGCCTACATTTACCGAACAAGTCAGTCACTTATTAAACGAGGCAATTCGATGATTCAAATTTTCAATTGTCTTTTTTGCATTATTTGTTCAAAAGTAGTAAAAAAAAAACTAAATTCTGAAATGACTTTAAGCAGTTTAACTTAAATTAATTGCTTTTTTTCTCATGTGTGCTATTGTTTCATAAGAAGATAAGGAAGGAAAAAAGGCAGAAATTTCAAAATAATACAAGACAGACAGACAGACGGAGAGACATTTTCACATTGGAATTATTTTTCCACAATAATACACACAATTTCAGAATTGCCTTACAGGCGAATTAAAAGAAACAAATTAAAAGTAAATATGTTTCAAATCCCTAACATACATACCTCCGCACTCTTTCCCCCATTAGGAATAAATAAAATAAATTGCCACATACATACGTCTCTGCCTTACCCAGCCACCGTACATTGTAAAACAAATGCCGTTTGGAAGAGATTAAAACAAGGCAGATGTAAGAAAATCTTAAGCAGCTTTTGTGAAAAAAAAATTCTTCTACGCATTTAACCCTCATTTAACCCTCCCCTCCCCAATGAATATTATCTCGAATCTATTTAGACAGCAGGCTGCAATAGCAATGTCAATAGCGCAGCATAAAATTGCGTAGAAGCAAGAAAAAAAACACAGAGTGTGTGTAAAACATGTTATGGAACATGCAACAAATTTTTTGTTTTTCCTTCATTCTTTTGCTAAGAGGGTGGCAACTAAGTTTAGCCAGAATGCTTGCATATCAAATTAAATACACTTAAGTTGCATGTTGTTCTTGTTGTTGTTTGTGCCACTTGTAATTGAAGCTAATAATGTACTTTCTGATTATAACTGCATCTGGTTTTTTTTTTCTCTCTCTTCTTCTGAAGAAACTGTTGAAGAATCTTATGCAATATGTTCCCCCTTTTGTGGCATTTGCGAAGGCAGAAGACAGTAAGAAAAAGAACGTATGTAAGACAAGACAAGTGTATGATGTGGTGCACTTAAAAGATTAGCCAGTTGAACTGCCCTTGTTCTTTTGTAAAGTGACACTTTTTTTCTTTTCATTAAGAAAATTAAATGCGCATTGAAGGATATTTGCTTAAACAATTTACAGATTGTGGTGTGGTAAATAAATACAAATACTGTCTACAATATATAAAGCACTTATGGTGCGTAAAAACATTAAATATTTATTTACAATTGACCATACCCCCTCCCCCCCACCCTTTATGCAACATACTAAAGCATAACAACCCAATAAGCAAACCATTGAATATGTACCCTACCCTTTGCAATTATCATTCATACACTTGTCCTCGCTATCCTACAACCCCAATTTAATTCTTTTTTTTTTTCTTTTCCTTTTCTCATTGCCATTTCATAAGATATTCTCTCTCTATGTGTGTGTGTGTGCAGAAAATTAGATCAAAGTAGTTTGATAAGGATTTTGTTTGCAATTTTCCAGTTCAATGATTGCCTTCATTATTATTTTTATTTTTAATTAGAACCGAACCACCATTCACCATTCACCATTAACCAGGCTACAAATTGGTGTCTTTTTTTTTTCTTTTTTGAAGGAATTCATCAGGGCATTACTTTTGTTCTATTTTATCACTTTATGGTGGCCTTTTTAATCATGAATGAAACAATAGGCGACTAATTGAAAACAATAAAACGGAATAATTTGATTAACGCTTTATGGTTCAATGAAAAAAAAAATGGGAATAAGGAATAAATTTTCAGTCAAATTATTTCCAAATTGAATGGGAACTAAATATTAAGAACAGGGTATGTTAACTTCTTAACACTTTAGAGATTTAAGTTATCGAAACAGCTGGAAGCATGTCACTTCTTCCATATGCGGCATTAACATCTCAGCGCATTTCGTCCAGACAATTCATTTCCGCTACTACTTACATAAGATTTATTTGATCTTCCTTGAGTTCTTCTTCAGTTCTATCTGATGCATGTCTAAGTACAGAGCAAATCCAAGTACATTTTTCTTTACAAAATTTCTAATTCAATTCAACAATTTGTCAACAATTTATCATTCACCTCAGCGATACGTTAGAAATCTAACTTCAGAATTCTGACTTGTGTCGGCCCGCATAACTTTTTGCCAAATACTTGCTTAGTTCCACATAGTGTTTCCATATTGAATGTATGTAATGTCGCACAGCTTTTAGGTATGTATTCTAGTGATTCATTGCCTTTATCATAGAATCCCCATAATGGTTCTTAAGCAATTCCTATTCTTTAAAAATGTTGTGAAAGCTTACATTGCGCAATTAGAAAACCAGTTGCCACTCTAAAGTTCATCTTGTTGCAAGATTTAAAGCTCTTTCCATTACAATTGCCTAAGAAAAGTTTGTTTTATCCCAATCTTGCCATTCTGTAGAAATATTCTGGTACCGTACTCCCTCATTTGCGATGAATCCCCACATTACCTAGCATCCTGTTACGCCTGTTAGTATGATTCAACTTTCCTAGTCAGTTTCATACAAATTACCACTCAACCTCATAAAAGCTGCAATGTCACATTCTATGTTCCTTGCATGCATAATATAATTAGCCATTACAACCCTTCAATCAGGATTACGGCCTAGTTTCTCACACCACGTAGGTTGTGTTGGGACCAGAGATCAGCAATGAATCACTTTTTCGCTACTCATAAGTACTCATAAAATTTTGAGTATGAGTGAGTCAACAGAATTTGTACTCACTACAACATTGATTTATAAATACAAGTTGCAATGAGTATGAGTGCAACGCTGCCATCAAACTCATAACATTCGAAATATGTTTGATTCATACGCTTACTCATTCAGATTCATAAATTTAGAAAAAATACTCACAATACATGTGAATGATTCGAACCATTCATCAAAATTTACCGTCTTAGTTATTGTTGCATTTACAACAAAAGAAAAAAGACAGACAAGCAAAAAACACAAAGCAGCAAATAGATCAAACACACAACCTTCTAGTGAGTATTGTAGTGTTCGTACGCGATTCATATTTATTTTGTGATCCTTGTACGTGCTGAGTCATGGAGAGTAGAAATCAAAAACATCATGCATAGTATTAAGTATGAGTATGATGAGTACTTCAAACTTTGAATGTGAGTAGTATGAGTATAATATTATTACGGTGATGAATATTAAATTCTGAACCCGCACACCTACACCTCTGCACAACTTTTAGCATTTAATTCATCCGTATGCCACAGAATGGTTCCTTAAGTAGGAATTTATGTGTCCTTCAAATTATCACATTCACTATGCACTCCTATTATACAGTGTCGTTGCGAAGTATCTCCACGGAATAGATTAAGAGGGAATTAATGCATGATCCATCTGTTTACTCTGGTCTTTACTACCATATGCAATGGGCTTAAATTAAGGAGCGTATTTTTAAGTTTCAAACTTAGTCTAGTAAGTGTTGACTCATTAGACGTCAGCCCGTGGATCAAGCTTCAGTTCAGGCATCAGTCAGCAGTCTTCTGATAAAATCTCTGAAAAGTTTCTCTAAAATCTGCCGTTTTGAATCGACTCTACAACTCTTAAGTTGTAGACCTCATGCATAAAATTAGCACACACTACATAAGATGTGTGAGAAGCTTGATCGTATTCCCCACTGAAGGATTGTAGTGATCAATAATGTATGTATGTATGTATGTTTCGACCTCAAGAAGGGCATTAAGGTTTCCTTATTATCACGTATTCTCTCATCGCCTAGAAAGAATAACCTTCTTAATTCTTCTAAGATGATGGAGAGGGTCCCAAGAATCCTATACTAATTTCACTTTAACCTTATATTAGCGTAGTACTCGACTTACTAACTGATTGGCAAATACTGTTGCAATATCTCGTCCTCCATGCATTTTGTTCCAATTAGAGCATAGAATATAATAAAGTGAGCTTCACGTTGTGTGCCAAATATTCCGCTCTGTGCGCAAATACCCCCGTTTGTATACCAGCCAGAATGTTACCCCATTCTCGTTGCAATGAAGTCTTCAAAGTCATTGAAACTATCGGTAACTGAGAGCCTCCATCTGAGTTGTTTTAAAATTAAGGCATCCATAATAAGATCACATAATCTACAAAATTTTTCTTCGAACCTTTCGCACACCATGAAAAAATGATTGGCCCTCCTAGATGTTCTTTCTAAATAAACTTTCATGTTAATTTACTGCTTAGAGATCTATGTTTATAGTTATTGTGACACTTAATTTACATCAGATTTCAAGCGGCACATAACTGTTTGTTTTAGAACACATCGTTTTCTAGCAGATAGTGTGTTGGCTTATTAGACGCTAGGCAGTGGTTCAAGCCCAGGCTAAATAAACACAACAAATCGAACAAATTCGACGACTTCCAAAAATTTTGTGAGCGAATAAAATTGCCATAAAATGTTCGGACTTGATTTCAAACTGTAGATAAAAAATTAGCACACACAACATGGGTTGTGTGAGAAGAACCAGA
>QOCX01004129.1:925-15471 GCA_005959815.1 Sarcophaga bullata | reverse complement strand
GATATTTGCGTCCAGCATTGCTCGTAGAACAAGATAAGAGCTTTGGTAGGATAGCTGAACCCGCTGGCGCCGTGCAATACCCTTACTGCAGCGCTTGTGAACAGATTTCATTTAGCATCCAACACAGATGTTCCTCCGCGCTTCTAGACTCGCTGAACGCTCTTCTTGTGATCACCGCCCGACCGGCCCGCGCCTCGAGCTTCACGCTTTCTCCTCTTACGTTGTACTAAAGGTCCGACTACGGAGACATTTCTCGGGCAATCTAAACGAATCAGCCTGCGTGTTCTGAGACGCCCGCACAGGTCCCTCAACCGCCAGCACAGCTAGCACCCTGCGCCTTCATCAGCAAAAAAAAAGACGCGCTTGGCGGGAGAGCAGTCTGGGCGGATTCCTGTTGTACAATCATAAATTGCACATGCACACCAAGAAAGGGCCAGCTAAAAACCAACTCTCCCTTTGTACGATACCCACGACCAGCGACTCCGGCAGACGCTGATGAGTCTCAACTGAAGACGACGCATCTACAGCGGCGAGCGACAGAACAAGCTTGCATCGCAAGGACCCCCACGCTCTCCTTCTTCTACACACCGCACTCCGCGGCTCCGAGCTCCCAACGAAATACAGGAGCGCGAACAACGATTCACTCCGCAATCAGTAGAGCAGGCTCCTACCCCTGACCAGGGGCCCCCAGATGTTGGCCTGAACAGTTTATTGTCTTCTCCGCGGCCTCTGCTTCTGACTTGGCCGTGGCCAAGGGCCCCGCCTCCTTACAAAATCAACGCTCATCGCAAGAAGACTGCAAGAGAGAACTACCTTCCTCTGCACGCTGTCTACACCATAAAGAGCCAAGGCTTTGGAATGGATTCCTTTCGCGTGTCGCTTCGAAAAAGCTACCTAGTCTCGCTCCTCCGCCTGCCGCGGAGCCAACGAACCATCCATGGTGAAGGGCTCGAAACTCTCAATACCTTCAGACACCGAGCCACGCCCGCGCTACGCCCGTCTACAACATCGAGCGCAACGGGTGTCCAGATTAGGAGGCCATCGCGAGCGCGCGCGGCCGCGGGAACCAACCCCCTTCAGCGGGGTCAGCGTTTGTGACGATCTCGACGCTCGCTGTACATGTCCCGTAGCTCGCAATTGGCTGTCTCTGACTCCGGCTCTGCGGTCCGGCGCGAACCGCGTAGACCAGTGTTAGAAGCGTCCGCAGACAGTGCCCGGAACGGGCCGCCAGTTCTTCTAGGAGCAAGTCTCCTCCCTTCTGCGCATGCACCTCCACAATGGCAGTGATTCCTGACATCGACTTCACCACGGTGCCCCCAAGAAATCTGGCGTGCCGGGGAACCTCCGGCCCTAACCCCCTGACCCTCTTTTCCGAGACGGCCGGTCGCTGTCTCGATGCTGGAAATGTGATCGCCGGCACCGCGGGGGTCTGGGAACCCGAGGCTACCCAGAGTGCGTCGAAGCGCGGACGCCAGGTCACCTCGGCGCGGTCAGGGTGCTCTGTCCCAATAATTGAAGTGAGTGAAAGTTTCATTCATTCATCTCCAACAAAATGAAATATGAAAAAAAGAATATTTCTCAGGCGACTTCCTCTCTGCAGCTTTCGGGCAAAAGCTCTGAGAGTAAAATAAATATGGCATGAAAATATTTTCGGAAATCTATCGTTCGGAATCGTATTTAAACTGTAGGTCCCCGTCACTCATGTATAAAATGTACGTACACAACTTAAGTAGCGCGTTAGTTCTAATTAACGACAGATGGCAACCATATCATGCTAGAAGTCTATTACCTTCGGCTAGCAAAGGTCAAGCATTAAAGGAAGATGTAGTAGATGATTTGTAGCAGACCCAAATATGTTTGTAGGATCCTTATATCCAAAGATGTTTATATAAATCAGGCCATTAAAAAGTTTAAAAAGACCTTCGTACTAAACAAATACATACATACACATACATTCCCAAATATAAAGTCCTCCAATTTCAATTGTAATTGAAAACTTTTTTTTTTCTTTTTTGAAAAAGGGTCCTAAGTTTTCTAATATCTTTTGAGTGCCATTCGAAATTTTATTTCATTTTTCCATTTCTTCCATTTAACAAATAAAAAGTGTTTTTTTTTATTTCCTTCTTTTCATTTTTATTACTTTTGTTCCTTGTGTGTGGTTTTGCTACTTAAAATTCTTACGAAAACGATTAACGAGTAGCACCAACAACAGCGAAAAAAAAAAGTTCCTTTTGTAATGATTTAAAGGAACTCGTTAATGCTCACAAAACGTTTCTATGTTTTCGTCTTTTGAAATGTATTGAAGTTTTCACAATCAAACAATTATCTCTTTTTTATATTTTCCACTTCCCTCTATGCTTCCTGCTCCGCTTTTACTGCTCCGTCTACTGTTCTTGCTGTTGCCCCTCTTATTTTTTGCTTACTGGCGTTCTCGTTTAGTAACTCCTTTCTGGTTTGCTTGCAGAGGAAGATTTATTTCATTTTGTAGTTTCGTTTCGTTTCGTTTCGTTTCGTCTCCCGTTTATTATTACTTTTAAATCAGACTGTAATATATGTTTCCGTTTACAGTTCAATAGTATTTACTACCAATATATGTGTGCATTATATTATTGGGTAGGGGAAAAAGTAACTCAAAACACCATCGATTTAAGATTGATCCACTGTAGCAGGTTATTTTTTATAATTGTTGTTGTCTTAGTACAGCGACCATACGATCTACGGTACTCCTCTCCATCTTTGTATTGTCTCCCTGTAATGTCTCCTCCAAGCCCATTGCCCTAACAAATTTCGGGATGCAGGTCAATGTCTACAATGACAATTCTTTGCCTCAAATTATTCCGGAATAGCCTGATACGTAACTCACAGCTTCTCTTATCGTATGTTTTTCAACAAAAGTTTTGATTACCTTAATCTCACCTTGGTTTGAGTAGAATCTTTGCCTTTTTATATCTTCCCTTATGTTGAGCATATCTTTCCAAACATTCGATCTTACTTCACTGAAGAGTTCTGGACTCATCAATGGTTCTGGTCCTTCTTCGCACGTTCGTCTACTTGCTTAATGTGAAGAATTTTGACTTGATCTGGGGCACAGCAGAAGATAACTTAATTTTGCCTAACCAACCGATTTCCTTATCTCAGACAGACTTCCTTATTATCTCCAATTTGGCCTCATATGAGCCGAGTGCTCCTATGGTTTTCTGGGTGTATTATGACCTGTCTTTTATATGTCTTTTCCAAGTTGAATTAAACACATCTTTCGATGACATAGACTTCCGCTTGGGAAAACGCTTGTGACTTTGTCCATGGGCTCGGAATATTTCATTCTGGGACTAAAAATTCCTGCACCTGATCTGAGATCCGTTCTTAACCCATCTGTATACAAGAAAATAGCCGCTCTTTTAAGAAATTTTGCTGCTTTCTGATTATTCCTTTCATATTTGCAACAAAGTGTCGTTGTGAATCAATTCTCAAAATCATAAAGTTGACTGGTTCTGTTTTGGAGATGGTTACGTAGGGTGCTGTCAGTGAATCGATTCCTTAGGTCCTGAAATTTCCTAATGAATGTGATGTTAGACTTAAATTTAACAGAGCTTATTGCAGCGCTATTGCACGCCCCTATTATGTCAACATACGCTGGCCTTTGTAACTTGTCCCAGGTAAGCTTGAGCTGTTTCCGATTTGTTGTACTTGCCCAGACAATTGTTCCTTAGCTCAATATTGATCTGATTATCATGGTGTACACACATACATACATAATTTCTTACTACAGTTCTTCAGCCAGGATTACAACCTGGCTTCTTACACCACTTATGTCATGCGTATCAATTTTATACATGAGTGGCGGGACCTACAGTTTAAAGTTGGCTCCGAGCGAAAGATTTTTGAGAAAATTTTCGTGGAGATTCAGAGTTTTTGCCAGAAATCTGCTGACGGGAAGTCGCCCTAGAAATATTTTTTCACATTTCAGTTGGTTAGAGATGTCTGACCTGGGGGTTTGAGCCGTGACCTTACGTCTAATAAGCCAACAGCGCTACCTTACTCTACCACGGCGACTTCAGAATACTTTTATTATAGCCATTGAGCAAGGAATACAACCTAGCTTCTTACACCACTTTTGTCGTGCGTGTTAATTTTATACATGAGTGGTTGCCTATTGGACTATGGCGACTTCTCTCCCTTGATACATGATAAGAGCAAACAGGTGTTTGCTCCTGATACTCCGCACGGTTGCCATGCATATTTTTCTCATCACATCTTAAGCCATCCTCATTATTCCATATTCTGAACAAAAGTTTTTTTCTGTCCGCATTACTCGGTCAGAATGTTAATTGCTATCCTCAGAATAGTCTGATGCAAAACCTAAATATCTTCCTATTGCCATTACCCATCAAAAGTGTAGATGGTTTCAAACCTATTTAGTTTGAGAAGAGTGTACGCCTCTCTCTATCTTCTTTTTCGTGTAGTATTCCTCCAAATTTCTCTTTCCGCTTCATAGAAAGGATCTGAGACAATCAGCGTTGTAGAATCCCCCGGTCTCGCTAGCTTATTTGCCTGCTAATTGCCGTTAATTCCCAGGATATCACCGTAAGACTTCTATGTACCATTATGGCATGTCTGGCCTTTCCTTAGATATTCTTTATATGAGGCCTCCATGGCGTTTTACTAGCGTTACAGCATTGTCTCTATAAACGTCAAAAATATTTTCAGCAGCCTGTGAAACCTTTTTTTTTCGATAAAACCGAATGAATCACACAAGGATGGCAATATGCCGAATTGGGAGTCCTTATTAAACGTGTATTGGTTCTGACGGAATAATGTGATTTTAATATTGTATGTTAGCAGAGATAGGGACATTTAGAGAGATTTGTTAAGGGACACTTGTAAACAAACTTTTTCGAAGATCCAATATTTTATTTTTTATTTCTTAATATTTCAAAAGGATAACAGTGTCTCTCTCTCTCTCTCTTTATATCCTATTTTCAAAGTTGATCTTCATACATACATATGCTTATATTTAGTGTGCATACATATACATATGTAAGTGAGTGTATATGTGTTCAATTTCTTTTAAATATTTCTACTGCCATAATCTCATTTATAATAAAAATAGTTGTAATAACAATTTGTTGCCTTTGACTGAAAGAAAAAAAGAAAAAAAAAACATAAAAGAGAGGGAGAAAGAGAGAAAAAAAAAAAACAAAACAAATTCAATAGAATAGAATACAACAATGAAATAAAAATGAAAATGAAAATTCCCCCATGTAAAGTAATGTTTTCATATGAAAAGTTCAAGTATACGATTGTATTGCCAAAATGCCATCATCAAGAAGCATAACTAAAGCATCAGCATCGGCATCAACATCCTCACCATCATCATCATCATCATTATCATCATAGTCCTCTTGATCTCTCCTTCTTAGTGTAGTACATAGTTGGAGTAGTAATTGTCTTCTTCTCTTGGTGCTGCTGCTGCTGCTGCTGCTACTGCTGCATCTCTCTTTCAGCAGCACTTCATCAAGTTTGAATGCATTTTTATAAACAAGATTGTGTTGTGCCAAGTTAAACATTGAATAATATTTGTTTCCCCCGAAAAACAACAATAATTTTGGACTCTTTTTCCTCTTTTTTTTTTCTGTTTATCATGATTATCCTTAAGTAAAGCTTCTTCTTCTCCTTTTGCTTTTGCCTCGCCTGTTTTACTTTTAGCCAGAAAAAACCATTTTTATTCTTAAAGTTGTTTCATCACCACTACACACATTGTAGTAAAGCGAACTCGAAGGTATACAAGAGGAACTCTTCTTCTTCTTCTTGTTCTTCTTCTTCTTTTTGCCATTTATTAGCAAAGTTATTCGTTTGTTTATGGACTTGTGCTTCTTCTTGATCTTGGTCTTACTCTTCTTCTGCCTTTAACAATTGAATTCTCTTCTTCATTATTTTGAAGGTAATTTTCTTTCTCTTTCTCTCTCAAAATATTTTCGTACGAATGCTTTTGTTTTCTTTTTATTTGTTTTCTTTAAGCATGCATGTGTGTATAGGGGTGCATATGTGTGTATGTGTAATAGAGAGTTTAAGTGGAGATTTCTTTAAAAAAGTATTTCCTTGTATTCTTGCTGTTGTTGTTATTATTATTTTAAATTGTAATGGCCATACTTACACACAAATACACACGCACACACGCCCACACCCCATATTCACATTTATTATGTGACAAGTATATCACCACTAGACATTCTTTATTCTTTTCCTTATACACACATACACACACACACATAATGGCTCTTTAAATAAACTTGAAAACTATTATTACTTACTTACTTGTATCAAGTTCTTTAACCCTCTTTTGTTATTTAAAAAAGTAAAGAAAATAGAAAAATAAATTGTTTAGAAAGCGTATTCCATGAATTAAATTTTTATTATAAAATAAACGGAAACCGGTGTATGGTAGGGCAGGGGATATACATTACCCCAAAACAATTTTACAAAAAAAAAATTGTTTGCCTTTGTGTTTCTTAGAATTCGTGACTAGGCAGCAGGAAAAAAGGCGTTGAATTTTATGTTACACCTTCACTGAGAAAGGTTAGGTTAGGTGCACTCCATGCAAAGGAAACCTTTATATTGGTTCCCGGACATATGCTTGAAGAAGTGGACAATGTTAGAACATGTACTAGGGCATAGGGCTTCCAATTGCCTAAGTGAAACTAGGTATTCTCTAGGCTCAATATTATTGGGGAAGGTGTTGTATTGCAAGGGTCTGCTCAACTGATTTAAATCAAAGGTTTGTTATTTTTCCTTGGCATTTTACAGAATGATTTCTAGCTAAGCTATGGTTCTGAGGAGAAGAAATATACAATATCATACCTTATGCACCAATGCCCCTTTATTACTGTCGCTGTCACTTTCAGGACCAAAGTTCGCGCATAGATGTTATCGCTCCAATTTGAGAATGATTCTTCTCTGAATCTGAAGGGAAGATGGCACTGTCGTTTAAGCCATGATTAGTTTTTTGTTTGTTTAGTCGCCATGGCAAGGAAACGAGTTTCTGCTTGAAATGCCAAAAAAAGTAATTACGTTTGGATCAACGTGCCTTTTCGTAAACAGACTGAACGGTTTGTAGGTGGTAGTGCTCCCAATTTCTTCATACTTCAAGATAGATGTTGCCGATCAATTTTGCATCATAAATGTCTGGTATTTGCTAGCATTGGATAGATGGACAAGATTAATATTCAGGCTTATAGAAACTCAACCCGAATTATTTCTAAAGGGTGTAATGACGCTAAGGGAAAATAGTTTTGCTCGTATTACTTACGATGACTACTTAGCAATTGAAGTTCTGTCGGTTTAACCCAATTTGTGAGTACCTCGAAGCCACTCCTTTTTTATTTCGATCGAGTTAGAGAGTTTTTCTGCTATCTCTTTCAGGTTTCTTGGATACATTTTGAGTGAATTTTCCAATCGTTATGGATATCCATTATTTGACTAATTATTATCTCCATTGCCGTGCCTCGCTTTTGTTCTTTTATGTTTTAGACATTGCCTTTACGTTCGTGGCATATATCACATGTTGTAGCTTTTTTTCGAAGAAATCTGTGCAAATAGGTATCGACATTTTCATGACTATCAAAAACTGGAGACAGTTAAAGGTTTAGATCTCAAAGTTTTCTCCTTAATCAGAGCTCCAGGCTCGAAATTATTCTGAAAGGACCGTACTTTTTATGCAATTTTGTTATCGCATGAGTATTGCCGATAAGTAATGTTTTACGCTGTTCATTATACAGACAGTAGCGCTGTAGATGTCGTACGATACGAGGAAATCACTCGCATTGATCAGAATCACAATGGCATCGCTTATGAGTGGCACGAAGCATTAAACCTCTTGGTATTTTTGCTTGGAGTGTTTTACTGGGCAATAGCTTGCTTGCCGCTCATAAAGCTTTTTTCGCTATCGACTCGAAAGATAGTTTGCAATCAAGTAGCGTGAAGCATTTGTAAATATGCAACAGAAGCTATTAATCGTCCTAGTATTTGACTTGAACTTTTATTTTACTGCGCAATAGTTGCGCTTGCAGCTCTTAAAACTTTTTTCGCTATCGGCTCATAATATAATTTGCAATCGAGGTGTACTCCCAAATATTTTAGTCTCTTTATTACTTTTATTTCATATTCATCCACACTTGATTTTGAGCAATCAAAACTTTACTGTTTGTTGTAAGTCCGATGTCAATCTGTCACTTCTTTTCAAACAGTAATTTGATACGATTTGAACTAGTAGTGCTAAAGGCTGGTTGGTTGGCCATCGTACATTAAATTCCATTAGAAATGGACTTAATGTTACACAATACTTTTTGACATTCATGTCAGGGCTTTGCAAAAGGATTCTATCAGTTATCTTCACAGAATAACCTGCAAGATCTCAGTTACTTATTATCTGTCTATGTCCTGTCCTATATGGCAGCCGTCCTTCATTTTTCCCGAACTGTATCGGTGAGAAACCATCAATTAGTTTTATCTCTCATTGGAATCTATTCAAATAATTTTTATAACAAGGCTCCTGAAGCTCTGGCTTCTTTTACATTCATCTTCGTGCCCTTATTTGGCGTCTGTTGACTACCACGTGTATTCATGTCTGTATCGTCCAATGCTTGTAGAGTTGCTTGAAAAATTCGATTTTCCCTGATTTTTTTTGGGAAAAGGGAATTATTTTAAAAAGACGGCAACAAGTTAACAAAGCAAGCATAATGGATTGCCTTTTATTACACCCTACATGTGCATATCATTATTTTAAATTCTAATTTATTTCAGGTATTCTAACAACGTTCTACGTTCTAAATAAACTACGTGTGTCTTACATTTATTGTCGTAGACGTATGGGGATACTTGAATTAACCCCTTCTATCTATCCATTTACCAAATGCTTCTCCTCCGCCTGGCCTCTTAACATACATACATACATACATACATACATACATACATACATACATAAATAAGGCTTAAGATTTTTGTCTATTGTTATACGGGTTTTTCCGTTTTTCAATTTTTATTTCAATTCGTTTCGTATTTTTTCAATTCATTTTTCAATTCATTTTTCATTTTCCATGAGAGAGCAGCCAAATAAAGTAAACCAAAGCACTTGAACGAACGAACATTATGAGAAGAGGATATAAGAAGAGAAGAGAAATTTACTCGGAATTCCATTAATCCTTTTGTGTGTGTGTGTGTCTCCAATTCTTTTGAGTTTTTGATCTCGAACCCCATTTTCTTTTTTCTCTATGCCTCTGTTAATATCAATGCGGTCGTCGAGCATAGGACTTTTGTACAGCAAGGGAATAAAAACCTTCCTCTTACCTATAAAAAAGTACTCTCGTGTAGTGCATTGGTACTTGCCATACTTAATCTCATGTGGGAAGCTTTTTTTTCTTCTGCTTCTTCTTTTTAAACCGTCCGTTATGGACCGTCTATTCATATTTCATTCATTTTATGTGAATTTCTTTCTTTTTGGTTTTGCTTTTGCTTTTTAAAATAATTTTTATGGCATGTTTTACTGATTTTTTTTTTCATGTTTTTCGTTTTGTTTTGTTGCAGGAGAAGAACATACTTGAGTTGTGTATTGCAAAGTATTGGTCAAACTTCGGTAGCAGCCATCTCAAATATAGTTTGGAGTTCCATGGCATACAGGCAACCAACCCAAATGCATGTAAGTTTTATATTCTTTTTTTAAGTATTCCAATGCTATTATTCTCCTCTTCATCTCCTTCCTTTTAAAAACTCTTGTATTGTGGTGATAGTGTGGTGGCAGCCACTCCACAATGACTACGACAATAGCTGCCACACTGCATTACCACAACTATAAGACAACAATAGATATATAGGGGGAAAAATATAAAAAAAAATAAAACAAATTCCATAAAGAAAACCAAACTCAAACAAAATACGATGAAAAAAAAAAACTGAAAACAGAAAAGAAAGAAAAAGAAACCAAAAGAAATATTTTGTTTTTGGTTTTTCAGTTTGAGTTTTTCGAAATAAAATAATAATGGAACTGAAACCACCAACGTTTACATAAACTTTACGTATGAAATCTTCTAAAGGATAAGATAAAGTGAGAGAGAGAGAGAGAGAGAGAGAGCGAGCACAAAAACGTAAAGAAATATTTATTCTATGTTGGGTCAACATAAAGAGAAGCTTTAAAAAAAACTTGTTAAAAAAATAAAAAAAAATACAGTGGGAAAGAAAAGTTTACCAACAACAGTTGTATGTCCAAACTACATTATATTGTTGAGATCTTTAGATCGATTGTAATGTCTATGTTTTGAATCTATAACTAGCTAGCTGCAGGTTCAAACTTTTTTCAATGCCTTTATATCCTGAGAAATATGTTTTGCTAAGTATGATTGCCCACAGGAGTACCCATTTTTACTTGTTAAAAGCGATCTTGCTTTTGGGAGTCCACTCTGAATCCTGATTTAAAAGTTTAATCGCTATTTTACGATGTAAATTGCAATTGCAAGGTCACAACCGTTTTATCATTCTCTACTATTACGTCCAATAAAACAAGCCAAGAGATGGCAACTATGTTATCGTCCTACGAACTGCTATAGTAGCCCAGTCATATGCTTTAGAAAATTTCTGAACAAACGTTTATCATGGTTTTTGAATTTTTAAAAATAGAGTCAGCCTCCCAACACAAGCAGTATCTCCGTCATTTTCTGCCATTTAGAGACCTGAACGGAGGATTCTTGAGTCTCCCTTAGAATTTATGAAAGAAAGTTCGTAGCTAAGGTGATTTGAGTTCATAATTATGCAGATTGATGCTATCGGTATTAAAATAGGATCTAATAGGACCCAAGAAGGCAATGCTGCCCTCTCAGCAGCGCCTTCTCAGACACTTTCTTTCAATAAATTCTATGAGACTAAGAATCCTTCCGCTTCAGTCCTTCTAAATGCACGAAAAAGACGGATATAATGCTTTGTGTGGGAGGCGATCTATTTTTAAAAATTCAAAACCATGATAAACGTTTGTTCAGAAATTTTCTAAAGCATATGACTGGGCTCACTATAGCAGTTCGTAGGACGGAGGTAACATAGTTGCCATCTCTTGGCTTGTTTTATTGGACGTAAAGTAGAGAATGATAAAACGGTTGTGACCTTGCAATTGCAATTTACATCGTAAAATAGCGATTAAACTTTTAAATCAGGATTCAGAGTGGACTCCCAAAAGCAAGATCGCTTTAACAAGTAAAAATTGGGTACTCCTGTGGGCAATCATACTTAGCAAAACATATCTCCAGGATATAAAGGCATTGAAAAAGTTTGAACTGCAGCTAGCTAGTTATAGATCAAAACATGACATTACAATCATTTAAAGATCTTCAACGAATATAGATGCTAGTTTGGACATACAACTTGTTGTTGTAAAACTTTCTTTTGTTTTTTTTCCCACGATTATTTTTTTAACAAGTTTTTTTAAAGCTTCTCTTATGTTGACCCCAACATGTAGAATAAATTATTTCTTACGTTTTTGTGCTCGGCTCGTTCTCTCTCTCTCTCTCCTCGCTCACTTATCTTATCCTTTAGAAGTATTCATACGTAAAGTTTATGTAAACGTTGGTGGTTTCAGTTCCGATTATTATTTTATTTCGAAAAACTCAAACTGAAAAACTCCAAAAACAAAATATTTCCTTTGTTTCTTTTTCTTTCTTTTCTGTTTCAGTTTTTTTTTTCATCGTATTTTTTGATTTGGTTTTCTTTATGGAATTTTTTTAATTTTTTTTTATATTTTCCCCCTCTCTATATATCATTGTTGTCTTATAGTTGTGGTAATGCAGTGTGGCAGTATTGTCGTAGTCATTGGTGGAGTGGCTGCCACCACACTATCACCACAATACAAGAGTTTTTAAAAGGAAGGAGATGAAGAGGAGAATAATAGCATTGGAATACTTAACAAAAAGAATATTAAAACTTACATGCATTTGGGTTGTTGGCCTGTATGCCATGGAACTCCAAACTATATTTGAGATAGGCTGCTACCGAAGTTTGACCACAATACTTTGCAATACACAACTCAAGTATGTTCTTCTCCTGAACAAACAAAACGAAAAACATGAAAAAAAAAATCAGTAAACATGCCATGAAAAATTATTTTAAAAAGCAAAAGCAAACCAAAAAGAAAAAATTCACATAAAATGAAGAAATATGAATAGACGGTCCATAACGGACGGTTTAAAAAGAAGACGAAGGAAGAAAAAAAAGCTCCACAGAATTAAGTATAGCAAGTTACCAAGCCACACACTGAGAGTACTTTTTTATAGCGTAAGAGAAGGTTTTTATTCCCTGCTGTACAAAATTCCTATGCTCGACGACCGCATTGATATTAACAGAGCATAGAGAAAAAAGAATAATGGGGTTCGGATCAGAAAAACTCAAAGAATTGGAGACACACACACACACAAATAGGATTAATGGGAATTCCTGAGTAAATTTCTCTTCTCTGCTTATACTCTTCTCAAAGGTTCGTTCGTCAAGTCTTTGGTTTTACCTTATTTGCCTGCTCTCTCATGGAAAATGAATAAAATGAATTGAAAAAATGAATTGAAAAAATACGAAACGAATTGAAATAAAAATTGAAAAACGGAAAAACCCGTAATAACAATAGACAAAAATCTTAAGCCTTATTATGTATTTATGTATGTATTAGCATGTATGTATGGTATGTAGTTGGTTGTTTATGTTTTATGTGTTATATATGTTGTGATGCCATGCGTTGATGTAGTATTATGTCATGTTTGGTATTATAGTTGAGTTAGATATAAGGGAATGTTTGCATATTGTATGTTTCCCATTTTTCGTCTTATCTTGATCATTTATTAATTTAATTTATTATGTTTTTTACAGACGTGTTTTATGTAGTTGTTAGATTTATTCTGTTTTTTTTGATTAATCTGGTGTGTTTATATGTTATGAGTCGTGAGATTATGTATTGTATATATGATTATTTTAATTAGTATTGATTATTTCTGTTTTCTATGTGTTTGGTTATTATTATAGAATTATTTTTGTCTATATTTTTTTTTGTTTTATTGTAGTGTTGTGCTTTTTGTTCATCTTTTTGTGTCTTCTTATAATTATTATTATTGTCCCTGTTTGTTCGCCGAAAAAATAGATGGTCGTTATGGTGGTAGAATGTCGTGTTATATTTTTTTCTATTTAGCTATTACTTTACTTAGAGCAGTTTTAGCTTTGTATACAGATCGTGATGTTGTGTATTTACACTTTTTTTTGGTTTTCTATTCGATCTCCTATTATGTATGTGTTATTTGCACGATTTAATGTTTTTGGTATGTTATATGGTGATTTAGATAGGAATTCCAGGTAGTTCTTTTTTAGGTAGTCTCTTTTTTTGTTAGTGAATTATATGTTATGGGTGTGTTGTATATTGTTGATGTTGTTCCAATTGAGTAGATATTAATATCGAAGTTCGTTTTTGTTTTGTCTGTGTATGCCGCTTTTTGGGAGATTTCATTCTGGATAAATATGAAGTATACGTCTGGCCATTTATTATGGATCATGGATTTCTATGTTTTTTAGACAGTAGTGATTATATTAGGTGATACTGTTGATGGATCTGGTGGGGCATGTTTTTTTATTTCTGGTAATTATTATTTTTGTGTTGGTTTTTTTTGTACTGATTTATGTCCTGTTGCATTAAGCTTTCTCTTGACTTTTTTGTATATTTGTGCTATATTATAATGGTATTGGTGTTTTAACAGTTAGTTCCTGATTGCTTTGAATTTTGGTGAGGTTAATGTATCGTATGGTTTTCCAACAATCCTAGGCCTGTTAGCTGATTCTTTACTAGTTTTATAGTGTCGGTAGTTGAATTTGTATGTTGGGGATTAGTTATAGATAGTGGTAGTCATGATTTGACAGTTTCGTGGTACTTTGTTGGAGCTAACCGGTTAAAGTCTGTTTTGTATATATTTTAATGTGAGTCTGCTATAAATTCATATGTGTGGTGTATTGATTTGTAGTTATAAGTGTTATATATGATTAAGTATTATTAGAGTACTTATAGTAGATTGTTTGGTTTTTTTAGGTACTTACCTCGGATGCATATTTTTTTTTTATTTTATTGTTTATGTGTGGCTATTATGCGAATAAATGAAAAGTTGTTAAGGAGCTGCAAGCGCAACTATTGCGCAGTAAAATAAAAGTTCAAGTCAAATGACGGTAGGGACGATTTAATAGCTTCTGTTGCATATTTACAAAGCTTCACCGCTACTTAGGTTGCAGGAACTATGCTTCGAGTCGATAGCGAAAAAAGCTTTCATGAGCGGCAAGCAGCATTGCGCCAGAAAACACTCCAAGCAAAAATACCAAGACGGTTTAATGTCGGGCCACTCATAAGCGGAGTGCATTGTGATTCCTGATCAGATGCGAGGATTTCTCGTATCGTACGACAGCTACAGCGTACTGTCTGTTATAAGTCGAACAGCGTAAAACGATGTACTTATCGCGAGATACTCCATGCGATAACATAAACTCTCTTTTTT
>QOCX01004128.1:0-15474 GCA_005959815.1 Sarcophaga bullata | reverse complement strand
CACATACTTCCACACCTTCCAAATCCGGGGGAAAAGTTTAGGATAGTGCAAGCACAACTGTACTTTTATTTCTTTGCCTCTCTCTGTATCCTGACCAGATTTTATCAAAATATTAACCATCCAACCATAACATTAAGATATGGGCTATAGTACGATATAGGATAGTTCTTGTCATCGGGGACAAGTCAAGTTTTCAATCACAGCATGGTTAGCCATATAAATGATGAAATAATATCATTGAGAAATATGTTAAGAAATTAAAAATCTTTCGAAGTTTCAAAGTGCAGCTTTCTATAGAAGAATGAAAGGAATTCTCTGGTTTACTAAATAGTGGATTGGAAAAGTCGCATTCACGGTTTATTTTTGCCATGTAGAACCTTATCGTGAAGATCTTTAAAAGGCCGATGACGGCATTCAAAGTTAAGATTTACATTAATTTACAGGCAAAACACTACAATTTTTATTCCATTATTGCAGATGCAAACGAGGTAGCTGTACACGTTTGCAACAAATACACGTTTGCAACAGGATACGATTTTAGCACAAGGCATGCTATAGAAGCTCTGTTATGGTAGAATTTATCCATGGAGTTGCTTTAAAAATCGGTACTCTTTGGCTATCAGACGTGTATCAATAAAATAAGCTTCTCTTAATGGACTTTGGTTCATAATTATACGTGAATTTAGACTAATCTGTTTGAAACCATAACTGAACATATTGTTGTAACAGATCATACTCGAATACATTGTTGTTAAGCATTTTGTTTTTGTGTGTATACGGTAAGGAATTTAGTGAGAATTTTCTGATACTTCCGGAGTTTGTTGGAGTCTAAGTTTATTTCTCTGCTATCGTTTTGTTTTTATTGAAATCAGTTGATATTTCTATGAAGCTGTTGCTGGCTAAAATGTTGCTTTAATGCTGTTGATAATTCGAAAATAATTTATTTATCGTAACCATCTAAATTTTAGATTTTATTTTAATTTCTTTTATATCATATAACTTTCAAGCCGAGAATTTCTATTAAAAATCTACATATCTACGTATGCAGCTTTTTTCCAATGTTTTTTTTTAAGTGAAACTTCTAAAAAACTATTGGTATCTCTCCCAGCCTATGCTAAAGAGAAACATTTTAAAGCGGCGACTGCTATTTCCAGGACAAAAGTTCCCTCCACATTTAAATTATTTGCATTTATAAACACACACTATATATGTATGTTGTATGTCACCATACAATTGAATATAGTTTCTCTTCTTTTGCTTTCGGTAGTTTTATTGCAGACTTTTTTTTTTGTTTTCTTTTTAAAGTTGAGTGGCGGAATGAAAGGGTGTTAGTGAGCACATACATAAGGGTGTATGTATGAAGGCATGTATGTATGTATGTATGTGTAAATTTAGTTGCATGTTTAAAATAAATATTTTATTTAAAATGAACTGGAAAAGAAAACTAACTTCCCGCTGTATAAATACAATGAGCATTTAGAAATGATTTCCCTGCTGAACATTTTCTCTCTCTATGAACAATATAGACTTGCTAATATGCTGGATATAGGGATGTGAATGTAAATGTATATGTATAGAGAAGTTTGTAATTCTATTTTTTGTATATAATTTTCTAAAATAAAAATATTTGTTTTATATTATACATGGTAAATGGTCTATACGTACATACATACATAGGGTATATGAACGTATATCATATGCTACTATTGCATATGCTTAAACAATGACAATAGTTATGTTAGTTTCTGTTGTAAAGTTGGTAGAACTGGTCCAAAAAAAAAAAAAATATTACAACACAGGTGTATCAAGCAGTGTAGCAAGAGAGCCAACAACTGTAAACAAAACAATTCAAGCTTTTAAGGAAGTATTTTTGCAACATGTTTTATTTATGCAACACAAATACTCTTCCACTGTTCTACAGAATGTCATATTGTGTCGAGAGCAGTAATATACATACGTTAGACCAAAGTAGCCAAAGTACTTTTAAGTTGTTTTATTTTTTTTCTAATTTTTTTGCTTGTTTGTTTCTTTTGTTTGTCCCTTTTATTTACGTTTTCATATACAAACTTTAATTTTCTTCAATTTTTTTTTTTTTTTTTTTTTTTTTGTTTGAAGCAGATGAATTTGTATTTGAAACTCTGTTTGTTTGTTGTTGCAGAAAAACTCCATATGAAGAAAGTTTATTTTTTTCCTTTTCTTCATAATTTGTTGCAAAGTTGTTATAGTTTCTCTGTGTTTTTCTTGGAGTTTCTATTTCTTTACATATCTTGTGTGTGTGTGTGTGTGTGTGTGTGTGTGCGTAAGTGTGCATCTTTTTGATCTTATTTGCATGTATAATTTGCAGTTTTTCTTTCCAGACACAATCTTTAACAAGAAATTTGAAATTTAAAACTTATCTATTCTCTTCTCTTCTCTCTCTCTCTCTCTTTGTCTATATATCCCAAGTTTGTTACAATTTCTTTGTAATTTGTTGTTAAATGCTTCAGAAAAGAAATTATAAAATTAATTTAAGTATGATTTACGAATTACTCAAATCAAACAAAGAACAAAAAAAAAAAGCAAGAAAAACCAAACAAATGCCAAAAAAAAAATTAAAAAAAAATTGAAAAGTTAGAAAGTAAATATTTAGAAAGGATATGTCATGCTTGCATTTGACAGAGCAAATGTAAGTTTTTAAAGGAATTTTGAAAATTTAGAAAGAAAATAAAATTACGCATGTTTTGAACACAATTATTTCGATTGCTTATAATCACTATCTCATTTCTCTTTCTACCATCACTAACATACATATGTATCGTACATAGGAACTAAAACTATTAACATTTATTTTCTTTAGTTCAAAGAGCTTCATAGATAATAACGTCTTTAAAAATTTTAAAAGTATTTGCCAACACCTTGAGACGTTTGATGAACTTTTGTCAATGAACTCGTCGTGTTTTTTACAAATTAAAAAGAGAGAAAACACTTGGAAAATAAATACAAAGACGACAACGTTTTTGTTTCATTTTCTTTACCGTTATACCGAAGTCTAGTCGCATCGTTTTAAATAAGAATCGGCTAATTATCTACAAACTAAAATTATGTTATAAGTATTTGTATTTGTTTTCATTTGTCGGCGTTTAGTTTTCTTAGATGTCATTATTGTAATACAATAGTGTTGTGCAGCAGTTTTCTTTTGAAATGCATTTCCTACTCAGATTTTTCTTGTCAGGTTTGACGACCTTTTGCAATCAAGCAACTAATGTTTAGAAAGAAAAATTAATTTTTTAAATAATTTTGTTTTGTAGTATTAGCATAGGCCTTCAATGTTCAAAAATGAATATTTTTATCATAATAATTTAAATTCACTGATCTTTAGTTTCTTTTAAATTATTGGATTCTGAAAAACATTTCTACATAGAAATAAAATAAAAAAGGTATTGATGGCACAATAATATTTGTTTGAATTCGGTAAAGATGAACAAACAACATCAATTAACCTCACCTTCTTTTATTTGAAAACAAACCAACACTCCGAAATCACAGAAAGCTAAGTAGATAAATATTTCTTCAGTGTAGATTTCGCAGTGGTATATTTCGTACCTACGCTGGTCGTCTTACTTGCAATCAACGCTTTGATCCTATTTGTTTCCGCAAAAGTACAGTTCAAAGATCAGTAAGAGTAACAGAGAGGATATTTTTATTGGTTCGGGTATACACCTACCTACATAATCCATCATTATACCCCTTCAGTCAGGATTACGATCTAGTTTCGAACACCACTTATGTTGTGGTTTTTAATTTTATACATGAGTGGCGGTTTCTATAGTTTAAAGTGGACTCTGAACGACTGATTTTTGATAAACTTTTCATGGTAAATCGGAATGGATATGGTATGCTTAAATTGAACCCGACATTACTTACTTAAAATCATGGTTTTTGGATTCTAAACTGAGAATGATAAACTCTTCCCTTGAAGTCGGCGTAGTCTAGTGGATATTGGCTTATTAGGCGAAAGGCCAGACATCAAAAACGGTCAGACATCAAAAACGCAATATGAAAAAATATTTCTTCGGCGACTTCCTCTCAGCAGATTTCTGGCACTCTCGGCCAACACTTATGTTAGAATTAAGACTCACAACAAAAGTGGTGTGAGAAGCTAGGCCGTAATCCTGAATGGAGGGTTGTACTGGCCAATTACGTTACGTACGATAAGCTCTTTTTTAGAAATTTGTGGTTCTGAAAACTTGAAACAAGAAAATTCATAAAGTAACGTGAGCAGCTCTAGAACATAGGGAATCGAATAATCAATAAATCTGCTGCTGCTATAAAATACAATCTACTAGGGCTGCACGACATAGTCATTTAAATTCTTGGTAGAGTGTGAAGCCATAATTTAAGGAACCGGCGATTGCGAGATTTTGCCATGAAAAGTTTCTAAAAAATCTGTCGTTCGGAGTCGACTTTAAACTGTAGGTCCCGCCACTCATGTCTAAAATTAACACACAGAACATAAGTGGTGTGAGAAGCTAGGCCGTAATCCTAACTGAAGGGTTATGTATGTATGTATGTATGTAAAATACAGAAGCCCAAATTATACTGACCTAAGTACCAAACTTAGTCTTTGAATCCGAATTAATCAGAAATACCCTACGCAGCGTAAATGGAAGGATCATATAGTGGTGTAGGCAATAGTAGGTACATTTCGAGATAGCGATGGACATGCAAATTAAGTTTAATATACCTAGGAGAGGAGATTTTACGAAGGGAATTCATTTTCAATTCAAAGTTTTTTAGTAATGTCTATATAGCATGGGTTATATTGGCTTTGTGGCTAGCTGTGGCTTGCAAAATATACGCATACCCCTGTGATTTAAGAAAACCTAGTCAAATCGTACGATCTCAGCGGCCATGTCACATTACCTCCAAATGAAATGGTCATGCTCTTAAATCTTTCATATTTAATGTTACATAAGTGTATGGCACGTAGAATCATCATTTGTTGTAAACACATGTCGTTGCTATTTAGATCTTCCAATTTAATGTTAGAAGAAGTTAGAAATCATTGAAAACCCTACCCCTTTAACAGTGATGGCCAGGCTACATCGACTTTAAAGAGATATGGAACAATGACAATATCAACACAAAATCCATCCTAATAACTTTTTCAGAATTCTTTGCCCGACAATTTCCAAATTTTGATTAATTTTGTTTGTTCCTGTTGGTAATCATTGATCTGTATTGCTCGCCGTAGACTTTGATAGCCTGATCATCCGTCATTCTTTAGAAAAATAGACCTTTGATTGTGCCACCCAAAAATTTACATACATAATTGGCCATTACAACCCTTCAGTGAGGATTACGACCTAGCTTCTCACACCAACTTATGTTGTGTGCGTTAATTTTATACATGAGTGGCGGGACTACAGTTTTAAAGTCGATCCGAACGACAGATTTTTTTGGAGAAGCTTTTCATGGCAATTTATTTACTCTCTGAGTTTTTGCTAGAAACTCGCTGAGAGGAAGTCGCCGAAGAAATATTTTTTTCATATTTGGTTTTTTGATGACTGACCGGGGATTCGAACCCTGGCCTTTCGTCTAAATAAGCCAACACCCTACTTACTAGACTACGACGGCAACCAATTTACACCATAAAAGTAAATTATAGCGATGCAATGGACAGTCGTGGACTGGTATTGTCCTAAATTCGAGAATTTGTTTGTTCATATTACCATTCATCTAGAATGGAGTTCCTCGCCAAAGATGGTGATGATGATTTTACGATGAAAATTAGAATCAATGTCCCAATTGCTCCAGGGCTCATTAAGCGTATGGATGACCCAATAAACGATCGTTCCATAAACGGGTGACAACTAATTTTTGGAGACGTAGCTAGAAAAGATCGTTGTTATCAACTGTCAAGTTGGTAGTCGTTGTTGGACTTATGCTCGCTAATATTTGAATAAAATTTAAAGTTCTGTTAATGAATCAAATTTTAATTCAAGTTGAATTTATCATTTCACAACATATTATAAAAAGTTTTATAATTCTACTTTAAAATAATTTAATATTGAACTCTTTTATAAAAACAGGTAATGTGACATGTTCTTCCCAAAAAAAAAAAAAAAAAAAAAAAATTCTTTATTATAGAACTCTCAAGAGACATGAATTTGTTAAGCATTTTTCTTTTTCAATTTCCCAGAATTCTTTACAAACTCAATAGTTTAAAGCTTTTTTTTATGGTTTCACATTAGTTTTAAAATACTGTATGCCATTAGCACTTTTGCCAACCATTCTCATTCATCCATTCATTCCATTCCTGACATCGTGTTACACAATTTTAACGGGTTGCCAGTAAAAACGTGCTTAAAAGAACAAAAACGTTTATTTCCCAAAAACTAAGGAGAGAGAGAAAAAAAATCAAGAAAAATTGAAACTTATTTTCGTATGCATTTGGGAATCTACCCAAAATAATTTAATGTGTGTGTGTATATAGAAAAAAGAAAGAAAAAATATAAGAAACTAAATGATTTAAAGAAAAAATAAATAAAAATTCTTTCACATATAATAACTGTGATAATAACACTGTGCTACACATAAAATACATAGGAGTTCTAATACATAAACAACTTTTATAACTCTTTTAATGGAGCTTATATACTAATAAACTTTGTTGTTCAGTTCCGCACATGTTATGGCAATGTGGTTTGAGTCAAACTAAGATTTGTGCTGAAAACCCTAGAAAAATTTTAATTAAAAAAATCATTTCATCGATAAAGCGAATTGTATAAACTTGTCAGCAACGGCCACCGTATAACTGTGACGTTGGTCATCATGTCAGAAATGTAGTTCCAAATAATAGAACCTGTTCCAACTGCAAAAGTTCGTATTCCGAAGCATTTTTTAATAACTTCATTAGACAGCCATACAGATTACAGCTAAAAACTGTGGCGATTCATGTCTAAACCTACCCTTAGGCAATGTTTCTAATCACTACTGATGCCTATGCCTGGCATTGTCCCAATGGTACACAGTGTCCTGTATGAGTTTGGTTCATACCATCCAACATTAAAATGTTTGACAAAGGTTTCTATCAATCACTGGCCACACCACTAGGAAAACTCCTTAACTGTCATTTCTTTCGTTAAAGTTAACATAAGTTTCCGACATTTTCTATATATTACAGAATTATCAGCTTTGCGGAAAAAAAAATTAGGTATAAAAAAGTTCTTTGTAATACTCGTTATGGAACAAATAATTAACGAACTTCCTATACATCCAGTCTTATTCAAGTGATTTGATTTTTTGGACTTAGGCATTATTTTTTGAAATTTTTCCTGGTCATCCAGAACTGTGTGCATACTTCACATGCAAGAATCGAAAATTCTTTAGATTTGCCTAATCAAACGTCTTCAAAGCCCATCAAATAACATTCTTAGTGCAGGGCGCTTTCCTTTTTAGCCCTCGAGCATGCTTCAAATAGCTTCACACATCTAGAACTGTTTGAAAGATACTGGATTTCTATTTACAACAACACATTATACTGCAACTACTTGCTGTTTGATATAATACAGTAGCAAGTGTCACGAGGGACAATTTCTAAGAAACTAAATTGCATGTGATACCCTTTGTGTATAATATATGCTCTAAGCCTATGCCTTTATGAGTAAAATTGGATTGTTTTGCTCACAATCTTAATTGTTTTCTGTACATGAGAATTGTCAAGATCTTATTGGATAGGTCACGAGATCGTAAACCGTAACAAAATAAGCCAGTCATTTGCAGTAAGACGATATGGAAATCTCCACGATTTCTTTCCTTTTATCACTTTTTTTTTTGAACGCACTGTTACATGGGAGTGAATATGAAAACTCTTTATAAACAAACTTTCAATACATACATACATATATATATAACGTAATGGTCATTACCACCGTCTCAGACCACTTATATCGTGTGTGTTAATTTTGTCCATAAGTGGCGGGACCTAGAGTTTAAAGTTGATTCTGAACAGCAGAGTTTTTGCCACATATCTTCTAAAGAACAAGTCGCCGAATAAAAATGTTTTCATAATGCGTTTATTGGAGATGTCTGACCTTTAGTTTTGGACGTCTAGAAGCCAATACAAAGACTAAGGTGACTACAAATCAACCTTAAATATTTGCAGGTGTTTATCAAGCACTCACTATAGTCTCAATCGCTCTCTATAGTCTTGAGAATGTCATCTCAAGCATACACCTGGAGAGAAAAGCTAGAGAAAGCAAAAAAAAAAAAAAAATGAATTATAATTGCCCATGTAAAAAGTTAACAAGAAACGTTAAATAGATTCTCAGAGTTAGCTTCTTAAACTTTTAATATGCACATACCCATGATGGAAAGGCTTGGGCAGAAGTGAAGCTAATGCCACATTAAAAATTCACAATTTATTGCACACTGCTAGTTGCCTTTTCTCCAACTCTGGAATTATAGGAACAAAATAAGTCGTAAGCAGAGTAAAATGCTTTCTGTATGTACGAAAACCTCTGTACTCAAAAAATGTCTTCATTGCTTTTGCTATACCGGTGTATGGCTAACACTATGTCTTAAGGAGCTGAAAGTTGATGCATAAAATAAACAAAATAGTGTGTCTTAAGATGAGCAAACATTTGGAATTTACGAACAGACAGAAACATACAGCCAGCCCTTGTAGTGTAAGACATAATCTAACGTATTACTAGTTAAGCTGCTATTAAAACTCTATGGAGTTGGAGTTGGAGTTGGAGTTGGTGTTGATGAAATGAAGTTGAATATCTTTTGAGTATATAAGAGGACTGGCATGTATTTAATTGAGTAGATTATGGTATGATGGTTATTATATGATCTGTTAGATATTTTATATTTGATTCGAATAAAAAAAAAAAAAAAAAAAAAAAATACGAATTATTTAAGCACAACGCATTTAAAATCTTAAGAATTGAAAATATTTTTAAAAAATATTTTCTCTACGTATTTACTTTCCACAGTTTCCATATGCCTTAAGGGCATGCTTATTGTTGGCTTGAGCATTTAATTTATGCTCCCCCCCCCGCCCCCATAATTATTTTTATTAGTTTGACTTGAACAATTAAAAGCCAAAACAATGCTACACCAAAAAAATACTCGCCATATAGCATAAGAATACATGCATAAGAAATTAATGTTAAACTCATTAGTTTAGAAAAAAATGAGGAAATAAAAAATAAATCGTTGAAAACAAAATAAAATTGAGATATTATTTAAAGCATTAGGAAAAACAACATCGTCACGAAATAAAGTGAAGAAAAGGGAAAAATATGTGAACGATGAAAAAAATAAAAAAAAAGTAAAAGAAGGAAAATGGAAAATGGAAAATGAACTAAAATTAAGTATTATATCTCGCACTCGCACTCACACTCGCACTCACACTCACACTCGCACTCGCACTGGTACTCGTATACTCATCTTCATTTTATGAAATTGCATTTTAAATGCCCTTTTTCTTGCTCTCTTATGGAACGCCTTTTTTAATTTCGTTTCACGTTCTTTCCTTCCACTAAATGCTACTTCCACTACTTCCTGCTGTTATGAACACTACACTTTTACTAATGAACTCTCATTTTACATTAAACGTGTACTCAACTTTAGCTGCTGCACTGATCTCCTACTCCACTAGCTCCACTAGCTTTCTCTTCTTCCTTTTATTCTTTTTTTTTTTTGCTTTTTAAATTCTCCTACTACATCTTACGTTACTCCTTAGACTTAAAGTCTATATGGAATCTATGACTGTTTGCGTGGCTGGCTGGCTGGATGAATGGCTACATGGCTACACGGATGAATGTATGAATGAATTGTAAAATGTCTTATTGCCCGTCATTTCATCCCGTTAGAGACGTTGATCTGTTGAAACTTTACAGTATAATGGCAACATATTGTGTTTGTTTGACTGCTAATACTCCATTCTAGTCTCCGTTGCGACTAAAGTAAATGGAGTTTCCTGAGCAGTGTACGTATTGGTATGTACGGCAGCTGAAAGTTTATGGCTGGAGTATTAGTCTTCTTCTTCATGCTCATAATAGAGCTTTAGTAGTTATTAGTTGTATTTCATATTTAATACCAGCTCTTCAAATCGTTGATAGGATTTTTTTTTTTATTTTTTGTTTTTGTTTTTTTGTGTTTCATTTCATCCTGACAGTGTTGCCATGACAAAATATGAAAATATCTTTATAATAACAATACACACACCCACATGCAACACATACAAATACAAATTATAAGGCTTATATATTGTAGAGGACTTAGAGAAATAAAATTGAAAATCTTAATAGACATTGTAGTGCAACTTATATAGTAGGATTTCAATAATTGCATTTACGTGTTTAAATTATAAGAGAAATAATTTTATTTTGAAAATTAAACTTGAATCTGTTTATCTTAAATTTAAGATAAATTTCTAGTTCATTTTCTACTTCAATTTCTATTTTTCTTTACAAGTGCTTTATGGAGTCTGGGATACAATGAAAAATAGAGTGTGTAACGTGATATTTCGCAGTTTAAAAAAGAATTTTTACGTGAGGCAATGCCTAACATACACGGTATGATTTGCAATTTACCATGAATTGCCAAGTAAATGAACAAGGTTGCAAACCATGGAATATTATTTAACAAAATTCGTGCAGAGTGACAAGTGCGCTTCTATGTGTTTGGCTTACTAGGTAACTCAACAAACAGAATTGTCGAATTTGGTGTGCGGATTATTGAAAGGCTGTTTGAGACATGTCAATGCACTGTTCCAGTCAATGGAGTAAGATAACGTGTAAATCTTCATTTTTTCTTGGCATGTGGTTACACATACCACACAGCACTCAATAGCATCAACCTTTTGAAAGACAAATTTGGTGATTAGTCCATTGACAACAAAAGATCAGTCGATTTAAACCCACAAGATAATTTTTTGCATGAATACACACAGTCTTTCGCATAAACCAGCCTCAATTTCAGCAACAGAAAACAACGTAACAGGACGATCGAAATTCTGGAAAAAGTATACCAAAATGTTAACTTACTGTCCAGTTTCAATAGGCGTAACAAAAGAATTCTTTTTTATTTTTCTTTCCTTATTTATCATTAGAATCTGGCAGAATGGCAAAGCTTGTCAATAGATCTCAGACCTGTCCATTGTTTAGAATTATTTATTCAGGAAAACTTCTTTCCGCCAAGGGCGTCTTTTCGGTTATATACGTATGTTTATTCTTGATCTGTCGATTATTCGTTTTATTTTCTTAAGTATTCTGAAGTACGGTCAGATCTGCTATTTCTTGAGCTTCCGTCAGTTTTGCTTAAATTTCCTGTAGTATATGGCTGGGGAGATATCTTTCGTCTAACTTGTAAGGTACTAGATAAAGTCACTTCTGCAACCTGTAGTTTTTGGATACCTATGTGAAGTACACTATTAAATAGGTAGCGGCATCATAATTTTCTCACCGAATTGATACTCGTAAGGAGTACGAGAAATAATTTTAAAATTTAGTCTTGGAAAGAAAGACATCAGATTTTTGCGGGGTATTTTTACTAGCGAGAGCCTTATTGTACGTTAATTGGGGTTGCATCAAAAGTCTTTTCAAACTGATAACTTATGTTTTATGACGGCTTCTTTCGGAGCTCCAGTCATTTAGCCTTGAAGAATTTTCTACCCAGTGTGGAATTAATTAAGTTTTTCACTCACTGTTTACTCCGTATACTCGATTTTTTACTCATGTCGTCATACAGAATCTCTTAATATTTGGAAAAGCAATTGAGCTCTTGAATTTGATTCTGTTTATAGAAATCCTTGATATACCAGGTCCTAAGTATTTATTGTCCTTCAGTGACTTTTTGTTCGTACACCTATCACTGGTATAACCATTTTCCTAAGGGTATGATAACAAAAGGCATTGTAGTTGGCTTATTAGAGCCAGATCAGCCATATTAAACAAAAATATTTGAAATATTTCTGTGGCCACTTGGTTCTGAGCGGATTTCTGGCAAAAACTCTGAGAGTTAAAAAAATTTCCATGAAAAGTTTCTCAAAAACTCTGTCTTCGGAGTCGACTTTAAACTGAAGGTCCGCCAATCATGTATAAAATGGAGTGGTGTGAGAAGCTAGGTTGAAATTCTGACTAAAGGGTGTAATGAGCAATTATGTTTGTATGCATGTGTATGAAATCAGATCATTCAAATATTTTTCTAGCTGTCTGACATACCCCTCGGACGGCTGGATATATTCGGGAATGTTCTTTGTCAGTCTGCCTTCTCTCACAAGACAAGAACTGGCTTAAATGATAATGGATTTCTATTTACTATACATTACACTGCAACTACTGCTGTTTGATATACACACGAGTAGCAACTGCACGAGAGACAATTTCTAAGAAACTAAATTGCATGTGAACCCGCTTTTTGTATAATATAGGCTCTAAGACTATGCCTTTATGTGTAAAATTGAATTGTTTTGATCACTCACTTAACGATTGACGGTGAAAAGAACGCGGTTTTTTTTTGTTTTCTGTACATGAGAATCGTCAAGATCTTATTGGATAGGTCACGGGATCGTAAATCGTAAAAAAAGAAAGCCAGTCATTTGGAGTAAGACAATATTGAAACCTCCAAGATTTCTTTCCTAACTAAAGGGTTGTAATGAGCAATTATTGTTGTATGCATGTGTATAACATCAAATCATTCATACAATTTTTAGCTGCTTGATATAGGTCTCGGATGGCTGGATATATTTCGGGGAATGTTCTTTAGTCAGTCTGCCTTCTTTTGTCTCTAGTCGAGCGTGTTCTAACTATCACTTAAAACTGCAACATTTTTGTCTTGAAAAAAATACGCTTAAATAACGTAGAGATTAAGATATGCACACTTTTATTCAAAATTTATTCAATTGTTCACAAGTGCCACAATTCGAATAAATTCTTTGCTGCTAAAAAAAAACACAAATTATCACATCAAATAAACAAAATAAAGTTTTATTACGATCAAAATTCTAGTATATTTATACTCAACGAGTTTCGTGGTCATTGGCATTTCGATTTTCTTAAATTGAATAAAAAAAAATCCTCTCATCCTTTTTAAATAAATTTCCATGCATTTTTCCTTTTTTGCTTGCCTTAGTCCAGCAGAGTACCTGCTAAAGGACCAGTAAAATGAAGTAAAACAACAATGAACTTCAGCTTCAATTAACAGGCGTTGTTTGCTGGCTTATTTAATTATAAAGTTTATTAATAATTATAACGCGTTTAACGCGAAATAACTTTCGTAAACGATTTCCACCTGCTATGCTAAAATATGAAATTCCAACTCTTTTTCAACAACAATGTACGCCTTTTGTAATAAATTTTCCAATAGAAATGTATTTGAAAAGCTTTATTTTAAAAACTATTGTCTGAAATCAAGGCAGACAAAGTGTTTGCAAAAAAACAACAACAACAACAACAACAACAACAAAAAAACTTTAATTAATTCAACAACTTTTATTAAAAAAAAAAAGAAAAAAAAAAAATTAAAAGGCAGGCAAAGAAAATAAAGAAAACCTCCCATTTTTAAAACTTCCTACCATTCATTAACGTAATTTTCAGAGTCTGCGTGAACTTTAAACTTGTGACTGAAAAAAGGGGGGATGTTAAAAGCAAACGAATATTTATTATCGATTGAAAAAGATGATGCGAACTGTGTGGGGAAAAATAAACGGAATTACAACGAAAACTGTAAAAGGGGGGGGGGGGGTGGGAATAAAGTTTTGCCTTTAATATTGTATTTTAGATTTAAACGCTGTTCAAAGATCATTAGAGCTTTAACAAAAGCGTTAATGTGCAGAAAAACTGTTTTCAATAATGATGTTAATCTATGGTTTGCTTTCATTCTCTTCTTTTTTTTGTTTTGTTTTTTTTTATTGTGATAAAAACGTATAAATAGTCGGTATTTTTTGGTTTACGCTTCCCTGCCTTTACAGTATATTGATTGCGTTTACATTGGCATACGATAGCAGCATTCAAAGCATGTGTTTGGATGTTTGTGGAATTGAAATCTCTGCAATACTGTCTACTTTGTTGTTGTTTTTGTTTTTGTTTTCTTTTTGTGTTTCTGGTAAATAAGACATCTTTTGTTACGTGTTGGCATAAAATGAAGACTTTATCTTAATTGCCATCGATGTGAAACAGAAATAAGATACACGCAACTGTCAATATACGCACGCACACATACAGTATTAATACCAAAGGCATTATAAATAAACAGTTAAACTTTGCTCTTTAAATGCTGCAGAAACACATACATATGTATACGAGTATAAATATTTAAACGTTCTTACACTGTATAAGATTTAATGGAAAGCAAAGAAATTGAAACATAAATTATAATCGATTTATCAACACTTTTAAATTCGAACATGTTATCGATTTCGTTTAGTAAAGAAGAATTTGTAATGAAAATGAAGATAGTGGTGCTATTTCAACCGTTTAGTGCCGTTAAAGATCATTGTTTGTTAAAGTTCTGCAACTCTGTTGTAAGATTTTGTTAAAAGACTTTGCAAATGGAAGTAATGATTCCGTAACTTGAGTTGCATTGGTGAAATTAAGTCTCGATAAGTGAATATATCGAATACCTTGTCTATACAGGCAACATAAAATTCTGTACTAATAACGAAAGTCTGGATATCGAACATCATTACTCCTTTTTAAATAAAGCGATCTATCTTGTTGCTTACCGGAGATCATGGAAAACCGCAATTAAAGTTCCTAAAGCTATACAACTATTCACGAAGAAATCACTGCCGAAAATTGTGATAATATTCTGAAAGAATGTCATACCAAATGGAAACAGACGAATAGAAACAATAAAAAGTAAATGGAGTTGTATCTCCATTGGAATTGTCTAGCTCCTAGTTATAAAAGGCCCAAAAATGATAAGATGGCTTTTTCAGGGAAGATACAAGTAAGTGCTTAGAGAAAACGCCATGCCAGCACGTGGCGGAAATGAAGGAAAATCCAAGAAGCGTTATGGAGAGACCTTGTTATGGCGTATTGTGTTTATTTTGAAATCATTAAAATCAATGGGTAAGTAGGTAGTAACGTAGGTGGGGAGTCGTGTATGTCTATTAGAGCCAATATATGCGCGATATTCGTGATTGGTATTCTATCTATAGAAGTGGAAGATTGTTAGGTTAGAACCAACAGAAACTTCATCCAGAGAAGATAAGTTTCTTTTATAGATGGACTGATTTTTTGTTTGTAAATAGAAAATGTCTTACATGCTGCTTTAATTCTATACAAAGTAGTGCCGTTTCAAAAAGACTATCGTTCATAAGCGTGTGGCTTCAGTTAATATGAAAGAATGATCTTTAACAAGTTAACGCTATGACACGCACACCGATGGTGACTTGACAAAATCTCCGAAGCCTTGGAATATTCTTACTTACATTGAAACATGCATACAAAATTGGTCATTACAACACTTCAGTCAGGA
>QOCX01004126.1:0-15452 GCA_005959815.1 Sarcophaga bullata | reverse complement strand
CAAGTTGTTTAATACTGTTGACTAAAGAGGATGTCACAATCATGCGATAAAATTTACCTTTTCGTTTTTTTTTACTTTTTACAACAAACTGTTATTAGCTGCTATTATATTAAAAACACAATATATTCCTGATTTTTCGATTCCAGTAAATTGAGTCTGGACTAAAAACTGCCACCGGAGGATTCAGTGACATATTATCTTATAATCTTCTATGCCACTAAAAAACACACTGAAAATGAACATTACAAAAAATTTGATTATTGTTGGCATTATTACATTGGTAAATGGTAGTCCTATTACAACAAACGCTAAAGGAAAAACGAATCAATTTTAGCATATCACTTACTATTCCGTTCACCTCACATCTTGCCATAATGCAGAAATTGCAAATAATGAATCATAATAAATCATTATTTAGATGGTTTCCAAACATTGGCGAATTATTTCCTGATAATTTAGAAATTATGGTTGTAACATAATGGCAGCTCGTGTGGAATGTGCCACCTAGTACTAACATTACCGGCATGTGGCAAAGAGCTTAAACAAAATGTGGCGGCATAGAAGGATTTCTAGTTGATAGTATTGGGCACAGTGTTCTTTCAATATGGGACTACAAAATATCCGCCCAATGATGAGCAGAGAGGTTTGGGTGCAAAAGGATCGGACACTAACGGGCGCTGTAAAAATGGGTGGGAAAAAATTAATTTTTTTTTCTTTTTTTTTAATTAAAAAAAACAAAAAAATTTTTTTTTTTTTAATTTTTAACCCACAGCTTATTATGAACGAGAAGCAGTTTAAGTTTGGTTGCTTCGCTGTACTTGGAACGTTCGACAACTTTAAGTCTCTTCTGTGCTTTCTACACCATGCAGGTTTTCACAGTGTTGCTCTACGCGAACCCTCGCTACGTTTTGAAGATTATTGCCCCTATCCATTCGTTCTTCATATATGGTTCGTGTGTTGGTCTTACAGCTATTCATCTTAAGTTCCACGCATATTTAATGTATTCATGCCGAAATGTTTTGAAATTATTTTACGCTTCTCATCAGCACCTTTTCCATAAATACTAATCATGATAGCCATGCTCTTGGACAACGGCTCACTCAATGCCCCAAACGTAATTTTGCGCGTTACATATTTCTCTGTGGATTCTATTACACTGGTAATTTAGTTCCATATACCCAGGGTTCTTTATCTTGATTTTCTAACATCACAAAAAAACATTGGCATACTACCCGACTCAACCAGGGAGTTAACCGAACGTAGAATACAACTTATGAGTCAATATGGCACTGGAGACTCTTTTGTCCGGGTTACCTATAATCAGAGATAATTAAATCGAGGTACTCATTAATGAATATAAGCGATGTGGTGGTGTTTCCGTACTGGAAGCAAATCCTGATAACGTTATTTTTACTGGCACACCTAAGGATTTTTTTGACATGTATGGTATTGTCGAACAAAATATTGTAAATATGGAGTAATTCCATGTTGTGAAGGAGACCATATTTGCACAACAGTTGTGTGGTATTTTACGAGAACACTTCGTAATTTGGTGCGCACCTGTTCATCGTATTTGGATTTTTAGCATTTTCGGTTTAATATTTCTCGCGCAGTCGCTACTGACGATCGGTTTTCAGAAGAAGGTGGATGAGGATCAACACTACACACACACCGCTTACATTTACCCAGTTATCGGGATTGGGGTAGAAATGTTGGTTTGATTTTTATGTTTCTAAGTTTTTGTATTCTCTGGGGGGGAAATTGTATGGTTTAATATCAAAAATAAAGATTTATACAAATAAATAAAAATAATGAAAGGCTATTTTGAAAACTGATAATTTACCTTTTACGGTCAAATCAAGATGCATTTCGTGCACTTCGCTGATATTTTTGGCCATCGTGATCGACCACCATGAGGCAGAATTATGCAGAAATTTTTAACAAACCGAGTGTTGTAGAAAATGTAAAAAAAAAACCGTGGGCGCTGCTCGCCTATTTGCGTTGGTTCCGCAATAGTGTATCAAAAAGATTCCGTCAACCTAGACTCGTGGTCGTGCACGAACAGACTTATTTGTAGCAAAAATTCAAGATATAACCTGGACGATATGGTGATTACCACCAGGCTGATGGCACTTGCCCTACCGCCAACGAATCAATAACTGTTTTTACGAGAGAATTTAATGCGTCGTGTTATCTTACGTCGAGCACAATGTTAAATTGGGCGCTACGATTGTTGGATCGTTAGCTTCTTTCTTTGGGGCGATTTCATTACTAAACAACAATTTCGAGAGCTAAAGGGGATAAAATCAGTATAGCTCTCTTACAAACGTTCCACGAGTTTGCTAAATAAATCAGAGAGTTTTTGAATGAAATATGGATTTGGGATTGAGAAATGTCTTTTTATTTTTCAACATTACGGGACTCCTTCGACCGTGGCGTAAGGGATGTGCTTAAGTGTCTGTTGTACCGATTTATAGTAGCTGTATGAAGATAGTTTTGCAAAATTAAGTAATCCTACTTCGCTAGCCATTTTGGATAATATACGGCAACGCCTTATAGATAGCGGGTGGGTATAGCTTTAGGTAGAAATGGTCTGCCAGTATTTGCTGATGAAAATTTTTCTATGAAAATTAAGTTCAATTGCCAACTACTCTAGGAGGTCTATTGAGATGATTGGACAAAAGATACTGAATAACATGACAAGTAATATCAAACTATTGCAGTTCAAAAGTCCTGTCCGAAGGGGCCCCTATTGAGATGGTGTTCATAAAGGGTGATAAAATCCCGGCTAAAATCTTATTCTAAAAAGCTAATCCAGTTTTATTAATTGAAATTAAGTAAAATATTTTCAACATACATTTGCGTAATTCTGTCAACAACAGATTTCTTAAGCATTTTCGGTTATATTTAAATCCATTGTTAAAGATTCCATACCATTAATTGCTTCCTGCCACCAAATCGGCAATGAAACCGTGTATGCATTACTTCCGCCAGGAATATTAATATTGGCACAGTATAACCCAATATCAGCAACTAAATGCCATTTCCAATTTTTGTCAAAAAAAAATCCAATGTACGATACGTGGTTGGAATGTGCACTTTTTAAAGAAATCGTACCATCGACTGCCTGGTCGCCAACCAGGCATTCAAAGACCATAGCTTTTTTTATTAAACTTTAACAGTTCTCATCGAATTGTTGAATAAGCATAAGAATGGTTTCACCAAGTACATGCATTTCTTAAATCTCATTATACTTACGCAAGGACCTGCAAACACATGGATTTCTTTCATATCTGCCACATATGACGTAGGATCACTTGAGTAATAACTGCAGCCATTCGTTAGCTCTAGGAAGGGCAATTTCCAGATACATTAAAGGCATTAACGTCTCCCCAAGAAGTATTCAAAATAATGAAATTCGTAGACTTAAATAAGTCAACTTTTGCCATACCGGTCCATTTGTTGGGGTGCATCCAAGATTAAAGTATAATTTTGTTCACTAACTCTTTCTAACTGCCATGGCATATGGCGTATTATATGGCTACGTAATTAAAATGAAAATAATAAAGACTGATACATAGTTCTTAGATAAAAGAAAATTACATCCACGTTACCCATTTAAATGCGACAGGCAAGTGTACTGGGCGTATATAGAGCTTGGCATGCCCAGAAATATTAACAAACATCCAATGTAATATGACTTGATTTTTTGGTTCTAGTTCTGCGGTACTAGATGTCAATAGTTATAGCAATAAGAATAGCCAATTAATCACAATACTAGTAAGCACCAGGGTGCTGTTATTGATTGAAATAATAAAGTTATCCCAAGAGTTTAAAATAAAACCCTTTCATTAGTGATCATCCAGGACCCAATTGTTTCGAAATAGTTTAATGTTGGCGTCTGCCACTGATTGCGTCGCCGATTTTGGCGAAATGAGCCATAGGCTTAGATCAGCATCCGATCATGCAACTGCAAAAGAAACGAAGAAGAAAGTTGTACTTGATGTGCTCGTAGTGAAAGTGTTTTTATATCAAATCACGTTTCAACTAAAAAAAAAAACTCACCATTTTAGAGCTCCCGTCAGAGAACCATTTCGCTAATATACCACGTTTGCTCTCATTGGGCGGCTATGTCATGATATCCAAGGGAAAAATTTAACTTTTCGATAATGTCAGTAATATGTTGCTTTCAAAACCACCTGCTATAGTGCTGATATTTTAGCATCAGTTTCCAGAATACAAATACGGTGTAACATGCCATAAGGCTGCGCTTTAAAGGACCAAACCATAAAAATTTACCAACTTCTTGGGAAACAATTCTTCTTAACCCAGAGAAGTTGCCATTGTATTCGGATTAATCAAAACGCGTTTCACTTGCCAAATATTAATCGTAAATGGGGGGATAATAGGTATACATTAGGACTACGACCATTCGATTTTTGTATTGCAACAAAAATTGATGAGATTAATAATGCCAACAATATTCGAATATTTTTTCATTTCACCAGCTTGCAGGAAGTGATCCCTGCTCTCAGGAATATAAAATAATATTCATTCGAATCTGTTATTAGAGGCCATAGGTATTTAGTTCGGTCTTCCCTGCAATGTTTAATCACAAAATTCACAAGAAGTTCAGAATAAAATAAATTTTCAAATAAAAACACAAACAAATCTTTACCAAACAAAGTTGCCTTTGTAGAATCGTAAATTATATTGTTGTACTGTCTAGCGGCTGACACCTGTTTTAATGATTCATTGCTGTTCACGTCACATTATTGCAAAGCCACTCCTGCCACTGGAGCAACATTTTAGAAAGCATTGTCATTGTAGAAGTTGCAAGTATGATTATTGCGAGCAGCATAAGTCCAATACAAAAAAAGCTGGAGCCATGCACAAAATAATGTTCAATGATTATAAAATTAGACTGTTGGTACAATTTGTTTATTTTATTTTGTTGTTCGCCCGATTTATCATGATAATCGCTTAAATAAAGCGCTTATACTTTCATCTATCCTTTGCACAGTTCTTTAACAAAGCGTAATGGAATTTGCTATGGAAACTCAACTTTGTATCTTATTGAAAATGATCTAATATAGAGTCTAAAAAAAGTTTTCTTAAGTTACTTTAGTGTACTTGTAGTGTTGTCAGAAAAGTTTGAAATGTGTTCTAAAAAATTTATTGATTACTTAGCGATGCTATTTCCTCATTTTAAAATAATAATTAATAAATAGATCTTACTAAACATTACCATGTTTGTATACTATAATACGATGGTAAATATTTTAGGTAATTAAAGTTCATGCTTGCAAAATATTTGATTCTTATGTTTATGTTACGGTAAACGATATTTCGAATTTAATTAATATTGTTACGTTTCTTACCTTTTTAAAAACGTGTTGAAATATGGAAAATCCTTTATTAATCACACAACTTTTATGTGCACTGGTTCACAACTGAATCCTAACAACAATAATTGCTTTATTTGTTATATCCTTTTTATGCCCTTGCGACTAAACAATAACAATTACGGACACAAATGTTCTGTAGATCTTTGTAACGGAGATTTCAAACCACACTGTTTACTTCACACGCAACGCGTCTTCACACAAGACTGACTGAACTTCTACCACCGAGCTTTGCAGCTTTGCCTTGCGTTTTATATAGCGACCGTAACACACGTCTGACTGAATGTTGCTCGTGGTAGGTGAAGGTCTCTGGTCGTCGCCTTTACGAGAATTCTATGACAGTAAACATGTTGTTTACATTCAAAACATGCTTTCTTCTTTTGTTGTTACTGTACCTTGCTTACGTTCGTCCCTTCAGCGTTGTTTGTTGTTTTTCGTCTTACTTGTTTATTCCTTTTTTCGTTGTACTAATGTTGTTGTTTTATTCTATCTTTAGTTGTAAATCAGGCAAAACAATTCTGCTGTTTTGTTTTTTGTAGTTCTGTTTAACATTTAAAGTTAACCAATGTTACCACCATTTCCATTTTCGTAATCAGATATTATGATTAGAGAGTGGATTGTAGAGTTATAAACATTAATTACAAGTTCATCACACGCTGTAATGTCTGATATTTTTCTTACGTGATTGGTGGACAAACGTTAGATTTTTGATTAAACTTTTCATTTGCAATTTGTTTACTCTCAGAGTGTTTGTAGACGGAAATACTGGTTCATATTTCGTTTAGTTGAAGATGTCAACCTGGGTTATGCAACGAGGCCTACATGTATTTACAGGTACAATAACTTTACCAATTTCATTAGTTTCTATCCCTTGCCCATAACTCCCTTACTGGTTCAGAAGTTCCGCCTCATGAAAATTAAGGCTCAGCAAGGTTCTTAACTGCCCTTTTCATTTTTTTACATCTGGAGGGTTATCATCGATTCAAGAATTGCCTATGTGACATCATTCGGCTTTTTCACAGGCGCGGACATGGTGCATATTCTACACGGAATTAAGCAAAAATTTGTATTTCACTTGGGTAATGCTTGTCATTTTCCCTGTGCGTAAGTTAATGATTTTAGCAAGCATTGAAGGAATTCATTTGGCTCTTTTGAACTCCAGTATATACAGCCGGTAAAATAATTTAAATTTAATACAATGAAAGCGTTATTGACGCAAAGAGGGATTAAATGTTGTAGACTATACAACGCATTCATCACTATAGAGATCTAGGTATAGCACTGTACGCTGCTATCCATTTACTAGCCTAAGCCATATACGAGTGTCTCTATTAATGACGGACTCAATTCTGTCTGAACACGAATAACTTTATTCAACTGTTCCTTGTTTTATGTTTGTTTTGCATTTCAAATCCACTGTATGGAGGTAAAACATTTTTTTAAGTTGGAATAATTTTTATGATATAACCCTTCCTTACTACTAACTCCAAAAAACAAAGTGGCCTTTAATAATTTATTTCTTTTATTTTTGAATGTCCACACACAATAGCAAGAACTATTTAGTATTTTAAATTTTTTTGGTGTTTCTGCATAATAAAAGGTTTGTTTTTTATTTTTTTTTATTTTTTGTATTAAAACAAATATTTTCCAATTCTTTCTTTTTTTTTTTTATATTTCCATAAGGAATTAATTTTTGTTTACTTTACGAAATTTCCTTAAAAATTTACCATGCGAAAAAAAATCGTTTTATAAATTATATTCGCAATATAACATACCATGGCTGCTATAAAATATCCAATCAACAGTAATACGAAGGCCATTGTAATTGGAGTTCAAGATCCAAAATATGATTTGCCACGATAGGTTTGCTACTGCATAGTCTTCGTCAATTTCTTCACGATACCAAGATTCAATATGCCGCAATCATTTGAAAAGGTATTAAAAAGTTCCTCCAATGATTAATTGAGACTAGGAATGTTTGGTCAAATACATGCACATTTTAAAAATCATTATGGTCTTTTGGGTGAACCTTAAACACGCCAGCTTATCCATTGTATCGGTGTAAAATTTATAAAACTATAAGGGTAAGAGAAATCGCCACTCATGTATCTAGCTCTGTGTAAGGGCTGTTGTTCCAATAAACTACGTATAAAAGTCTCCTTCAGCTCTAAGGCGATAAAATTTGTTGCATTAATAAAGGAACTTCCTCCAGAGCATCTTATGTTCATTGTATCTGCAACCAAAGGAATAGTTTTGTTTCTACATCTTCCAGCTCTCCGGCATATTACGGCGCACATGGGTACTTATTAAATGGTATAATAAGGCCTGATATATTGTCCTTACTATCAGCGAAAATATTATCCAAGTAATTTTTATAATTCGGCTTGTATTATAGGTGGGAGTATATTTGAGCTGCATGCCATTGCTATTAAGAAAACATCCAAAAAGACATATCTATGTATCTCGATGTTGAAATTTTTGTAAAAAAATCCATTTTGGTATTGCCACATATTCCCATTAACAAACAACAATGGTTAAGATCAGTAAATACCAGTGTGAATATGTTAAATGGAAATGTTATAGTCTCCCAAGAAGTCAAGACATAGGCTTACTTAGGTAACTATTGAATAAACTGTTGATAAATCATAGTGCCGGTGGTTAACTAAAGAACCGTTTAGCAGTTAGCCGGAACGATCCCAGTGTGAGGTCAGCTTTCTATTTTGCAGCTGTTGAAGATATAAATTAAAATTTTAGTAAATCATTAAACAAATCAAACTGTAGGCGGTCAAAACTGGCTAGGCGTTATCATACACTTTTTTAATAAATTGCCTTTACTAGTTCAAAAGTTTGAATACTATTGGAGAATATAAGGAGTCACTTGATGAAAATCGTAACTTAATCTCCAAAATAATAAATTTTTATTACACATATTAAAGAACTATAAGCTAAAGATAAACGGTGTTATTAATGCTGGAGTGGATTGCTTATATGGTTTAGAAACTATTTTCTTAGTCCACCAACATAGAAAAGAGTTCATGAATAAAATAGAAAACAATATTTGTAATCAGAGGTTCTGAAAAATTTCCGATTGGAAATGTGCTGAAATCCCTAAATAGAGCTATTGTTCAACCCAGGCTCATAAAACTTGTCACGCAATATTATTACAAAACACTCACCAATGTCAGAGATCCAGTAATAGAGCCATCATCTAAACTTCACCTCGCTCACTAAGCTCTGGCAGTATATCCAGTTGAAAAATTTAATTCTTTGCAAGTTCCAACAATATTTTACCCTCAATACCACCAGTTATAGTTGCATTTTTACCTTCTCCTTTACATACAGAAACGGTTGGAGAATCATACAAAGCCGCTTTAATTGGACAACCATAGAAATTTTTTAATTTTTTTCGGAAACATTCATTGTGTACCAAAGATGTGCCGTTAATTCGTTTATCAAGGATTCACACTGGCCACAGAAATTTAGGTGTAAACGGATAATAAGTGTAAATTAAAACCTGCCCGTTAGCTTTTTGAACTTCTATAATACGTTAATAAGATAATGTTGCCAACAATAATTGAATATTTTTTTCATTTCCTTATCGTGTATATCTATCATAGGTCTGTAGAAATATGAAAAAATATTCATTCGAATTAGATTCCGCACATAGGTATGAATTTGTGTTTCCCTAAAATAAAAATCAATTTTTAGAATTAATTTCAAAACGTTTAGTTTTAGACATACTCCAATGATTTATACGAATCCGTAATATCAAGTTGAATTGCCGCCATTCCTGGTACTCTTCTAAAGTCTCTTTGTTAACAACGACTATCTGCAAAGGGCATTCCTGCCACTCGGCAACAGTTTGTAAAACATATCCCTATAGAAGTCGCAGGTCGACTTTATTGCGAAACTCAGAGTCAATACCAAGTAGTTAGACCATTGGGAAAAAATATTCGAATTATATAAAGTAGGCCAGACTACAAACTGATTGATTTCCAGTAAGTCACCGCTCCTTCTGTTGTAGTTGTCATATAATGCGGTAATATTCATTTCACTTTCAAAGCACCTTAAGTTACTAAAGTAATATTTCAATTCTCGAATGCATTTGATTCTCTACTTACAGACTATGATTAATGATGACACAACTTTTCTCCTCACCAAGTTGAGAACAATTTGTTTGGTTCAACAAAAGTTGGAATTACTTACTGAATAAGTGTATTCATTACTAGGCTTAATTTGTTATTTACATACATATATATTAGTATATTAAATTTATTCTTATATGCCACAACAAGCATAAAAGACTTCTTAGTCATTTGTCATTAAGCGGTATGAGGCGTGTTCGTCATATTTGTCTCAGAAAAAACTTCATGCTTGGTAGTTTGTTTAGGGCCAGGTACGCTCTTCGTCCTTTTTACAATCGCCATCGTTTATCCCACTGAGAGGACTATTCCAATGTGATGGATAAATGCACAACCATCTAGTATGGTAAACGATAGACTAATACTCACATGTAAAAGATAACTCGAGTAGAAAGACAAGAAAATTTGTAAAATATAAAAAAATTAAAACAGGAACAAAATCCTTTCAGAGAACCATTTTCCAGCAACTCTCCACCTTTACTGTAATTTGTGGTATTATGATATCCAAGAAAAATTTTATTTATTTGTCACTAACATCCGATATCGACATTATAAAAGTTTGCCTTCAAAACCACAAAACCGGTTTACAGTGAGTGATGTTATTAGTACCGTTTTCAAATTCAAATACAATGAACATGCCATAAGGCTGCCTTTAGAGGGCAACATAAAAATTTCCTAACCATTGTATTCGTTAATCAAAACTCTTTCCACTTGGCACAATATTTTATCGTAAATGGATAATAGTATCATTAGAATGCGACCATTCGATTTTTGTATTAACAACAACACAATTGATTTTCCATTTCACCAGCTTGCACAGTGATCCCTGCTCTGCACGGAATATAAATAATATTCATCGATCCGTACTAGAACCAAAGGGATAGTATCGGTTTCCCTGCCAATTTAAATCGCAAATTTTCAATTCAGAATTTAAAATATTTTCAAAATAAAACACAAACAAATTTTTTGTTTACAAAAATGCTTTGTAAGAAATCCGCAAATATCATGTTGTATTGTATAGACCTGGAACGTTTATGCTCATTACTGTTCACGTTAATTATTTGCAAAGGCACTCTTGCACTGGGCAACATTTTAGAAAGCATGTCATTGTAGAAGTTGCAAGTATGATTGTTGCGACAGGCATAATGTCAATACAAAAAAGCTGGACCATTGCACAAAATAATGTTCAATGATATGGATTAGACTGTTAGCTACAAATTTGTTTATTTTATTATGTTGTTCGCCCGATTTATCATGATAATCGTTAAATAAAGCGCTTATATTCATTATCCTTATACAGTTCTTTAACAACTTAATAGAATTTGCCCTTAAACTTACTTATTAGTCTTTTTAAAATGATTAACTATAAAACTGTTCTACTTATTTTTATTTTCTATTTATTTATTAATTACAATCCTATTACAAATTATATTTGATTACATAGGAGCTGAGTAACTTCACAGACTAGAGTCTCTGGTGGGAATCGAACGAACGGGCCTCATACTAATAGTCCACCACACTACCAGAGCAGCCAACTTTTCTACTTAAGAAAAGTACTTTAGTGTGATATGTTTTTGTTGTAAGAAAAGTTTGTAAGTGAATTCTAAAAATCAATTGATTACTTAGAATATATGACATAATCGTAAATATTAAGTAATAAATATACTTTTTAGAGTATGGTAAATATTTTATTTTAATTAAATACATGCTTGAAATCATTTTGATTATCATTATCTAGGTATGGTAAATATATTTCCAATTTCTTTTACATTTGAATTCAAATTTTCTTATATTTATGATTGAAGATGGATTTGTAGAGTTATAAACATAAAATACAAGTCCATTACTTACTTATTTAATTGGTTGTTACAACTCTTTAGTCAGGATTTCGATCTAGTCTCTCACACCAACCATGTCGTGTGTGGTACTTTTTAATCAAAAGTGGCAGGACCTGCAGTTTAAAGCCGTACTGGAAATTGGGTTAATTATTCTTCGGAAAATATTTAGAAAAATATAAAGCATTTTAAAATCAATAAGCGATTGCCTTTTGCAATTTTAACAAGTTTTCATAGAAGAGATGGATGGGTTTCAATAGCATATACACCTTAAGATCTTGACCTTAATCCTGTTTAGATTAGTAGTCAAACAGAGCTATCAATATCTCGTGCATACCATTAATAAACACCCTTATAATCCTATTAAAACCATATTCATTCAGTCCCCTATTGTTCTTTCTAATATCAGAAGATGCCTTGACTTTTTAGACGAGAGCCCTTGCATTAAGCTTCAGCTCAGACACCTCGAACATAATGGAATATTCTTTGACCTTCTATCAACAGCCTTCTGGTAAAAAGGTTTCTCAAAAAGTCCATCATTCGAAGCCGATGTTAAACTGTAATTCCTTCACTCATTTAAAAATTAGTACACACAACATGGGGGTGCTGAGAAAAGATATTTTATTTCAAATATTTCGAATTTCAATAATTTACTTTACTAGCAATCGCCTTAGGAATTTACCATGCGAAAAAAATCGTTTATAAATTAATTCCAAAACAAATACCATGGCTGCTATAAAATATCCAATCAGCAGTAATACGAAGGCCATTTGTAATTGTTCAAGACCCAAAATATGATTCGCCACAATATGTTTGCTACTGACATAGTCTTCGTCAATTTCTTCACGATACCAGGCATCTAAAATACCAAAACCATTGAAAAGCATTAAAATTTCATCAAATTGGTTAATGAGATAGGAATGTTTGGTTAAAAACATGCAGAATTTAAAGTTCATTATAGCTTTGGGTAGAACCTTAAATACGCCAGCCTTATCCATAGTGTCGGTATAAAATTTGTAATATACTGTGGGCAAAGCAACCGCCATATGTTTAGCTTCATGTAAGGGTTGGTGTTCTAGATATGTTAATGTGTAGGTGTCTCCTACAGCTTCTATGGGTTTAAAATTTATTGAATTAAACAAAGGAATCTCCTCCAGAGCATCTATGCTCATTGTATCAATAACCAAAGAATAATTCTGTTCCACTAATTCCTCCAGGCCCTCCGGTATATTACGTCGCACATGGGTACGTATTAAATGGTATAACAAGGCCTGATATATTGTCCGTACTATCAGCGAAAATATTATCCAAGAAATTTTTATAATTCGGCTTGTATTAGTATATGAGCTGACATGCCATTGCTATTAAGAAACACATCAACAAAGACATGATCTCGATGTTGAAATTTTTTGTAAAAAATCCATTTTGGTATTGCCACAATTCCCATTAATAACACAATGGTTAAGATTAGTAAATACCAGGTGAATACGTTAAATGGGAATGTTATAGTCTCCCAAGAAGTCAAGACATAGGCTTCACTTAAGGTAACTATTGACCAAACTGTTTGAAAATAACTCATAGTGCCGGTGGTTGCTAAACAACGCTTAGCAGTTTGTCGAAACGATCCTAGAGAGAGATCAGCTTGTCTATTTTGAAGCTGTTGAACAATGAAAAAAAAATGTAAAAAAAAATAGAGGAACAAATTGATTGTACTACAGTGTTACTTATCAGACTCACCAACGCCAGAGATCCAGTAACGGAACCATTATTTAAAACTTCACCTCGTTCACTGAGAGGTGGAAGTATGTCCACAGAAAAATTTAATTTCTTTGCAAGTTCCAACAATATTTTACCCTCAATACCACCAGTTATAGTTGCATTTTTACCTTCTCTTTTTACATACAGAAATGGTGGTGCATCATACAAAGCCGCTTTAATTGGACAACCATAGAAATTTTTTAATTTTTTCGGAAACAATTCATTGTGTACCAAAGATGTGCCGTTAAATTCGTTTATCAATTCGACTTCCACATGGCCACAGAATTTTGGTGTAAACGGATAATAAGTGTAAATTAAAACCTGCCCGTTAGCTTTTTGAACTTCTATAATGCAGTTAATAAGATAATGTTGCCAACAATAATTGAATATTTTTTTCATTTCCCTATCGTGTAATCTATCATAGGTCTGTAGAAATATGAAAAAATATTCATTTGAATTAGATTCCGCCACATAGGTATGAATTTGTGTTTCCCTAAATAAAAATCAATTTTTAGATTTGATTTCAAACGTTTAGTTTTAGACTTACTCCAATGATTTATACGAATCCGTAAATATTAAGTTGAATTGTCGCATTCCTGGCACTCTTCTATAGTCTTCTTTGTTAACAACGACTATCTGCAAAGGCCATTCCTTCCACTCGGCAAACATTTTGTGAAACATATCCCTATAGAAGTCACAGGTCTGTTTCTTGCGACAACACATAGTCAGTACTAAGTAGTTGGACCAATGCGAAAAATAATTTCGAATTATATAAAGTAAGCCAGCAGCTACAAATTGATTGATTNTGATTGATTTCCAGTAAGTCACCGCTCCTTCTGTTGTAGTTGTCATATAATGCGGTAATATTCATTTTACTTTCAAAGCACCTTAAGTACTAAAGTAAGATTTCAATTCATTCGAATGCATTTGGATTCTCTACTTACAGACCATGATTAATGATGACACAACTTTTCTCTTAACCAAGTTAAGATAATTTGTTTGAGTTCAACAAAAGTTGGGAATTACTTTAGTTGAATAAGTGTATTCATTACTAGGCTATATTTGTTATTTTACATACATAAGGTATATAAATAAATGTTTTATATGCCACAACAAGCATAAAGTTTTCTTAGTCATTTGTCATTAAAGCGGTATGAGGCGTGTTCGTCATATTTGTCTCAGAAAAACTTCATGCTTGGTAGTTTGTTAGGGCCAGGTACCGCTCTTCGTCCTTTTTACAATCGCCATCGTCATCCCACTGAGAGGACTATTTCCAATGTGATGGATAATTGCAAACCCACTAGTATGGACTAATACTCACATGTAAAAGATGACTCGAGTAGAAAGAAGAGAAAATTTTTAAAATGTAAAAGAAATAAAAATAGAAACAAAAATTTTTTCAGAGAACCATTTTCCAGCAACTCTCCACCTTTACTGTAATTGTGTGGTATTATGATATCCAAAGTTATTTATGCGACTAACATCCGAATATCGACATTTAAAAGTTTGCCTTCAAAACCGCACAAACCGTTAGTGATGTTATTAGTACCGGTTTTCAAATTCAAATACAATGGAACATGCCATAAGGCTGCCTTTAGAGGGCAACCATAAAAATTTCTCAACCATTGTATTCGTTAATCAAAACTCTTTCCACTTGGCCACAATATTTAATCGTAAATGGATAATAGGTATACATTAGAATGCGACCATTCGATTTTTGTATTACAACAACACAATTGATTTTCCATTTCACCAGCTTGCAAGTGATCCCTGCTCTGCAGGAATATAAAATAATATTCATTCGAATCCGTACTAGAACCAAAGGGATGTAGTTCGGTTTCCCTGCAATTTAAATCGCAAAATTTTCAATTCAGAATTAAAATAATTTTCAAAATAAAACACAAACAAATTTTTTGTTTACAAAAATGCTTTGTAAGAATCCGCAAATATCATGTTGTATTGTATAAGACCTGGAACTGTTTTATGCTCATTACTGTTCACGTTAATTATTTGCAAAGGCCACTCTTGCCACTGGGCAAACATTTTAGAAAGCATGTCATTGTAGAAGTTGCAAGTATGATTGTTGCGACAGCATAATGTCAATACAAAAAAGCTGGACCATTGCACAAAATAATGTTCAATGATATGGATTAGACTGTTGGCTACAAATTTGTTTATTTTATTTTGTTGTTCGCCCGATTTATCATGATAATCGTTAAATAAAGCGCTTATATTCATTATCCTTGTACAGTTCTTTAACAACTTAATAGAATTTGCCCTTAAACTTACTTATTAGTCTTTTTAAAATGATT
>QOCX01004124.1:4655-15482 GCA_005959815.1 Sarcophaga bullata | reverse complement strand
TGAATGGTGTCAGAAGGTGGTTCGAAATTCTGATTAAAAGTAGGTAAGTATGTGATGAAGTAGGTGAGTAAGTGATTTATCTCATAATTTATATCTTCTTTGACCTGAATGATACAATAAAAGAAATCTACGCAAACGTCAAACCCAACGAATTTGATAAAATTTGATTCCAAAATTGTAACTTAAAAAATCGTTTAGGAACCATACCTTATGTAGGCTGTAGAAGATAGGAATAAAATTGATATCAATAAGTTGTGCATAACTCTCTCTCTCTCTCTTTCTCTCCCAGTCGAAAAATGTGTTAAAATTGGTCAACAAACATTCCATTTTTTTGTGTCAAAAATTTTTATTTCAACAAAAAAAAAAAAAAATTGAAAATCATTCTATTCACCAATACTATAACAAAGTTGAGGTGTATACATATATACACATATACAAAGATTCCTCAATTTTATTCTCATACATACACACACTTTTCTTATTAACTGTCTTAGAATATGCCCCTTCGCAAAACAGATGGCTCTGCGGAACCACAGGCGCAAATAGCAATTAATGTTGCAACCAGTTGGGCTTATTCCAAGTGACCTTTAAGAGATCTTGGCATTATACTCGCCTAAAATAATGCTTCTTACATACATATTTAGTTGGTATGTTTAATAGTTGTTTATAATTTACCTTAAAACGAATGTGACAGGGAGACCAAGATAAAGAGAGAGAGAGAGAGAGAGAGAGAGAGAGGGAGATAGAAGGTAAGAAATTCAAGATACTTAATTCCGCGCATTGACCCTGAGCCTCAATCAAGCAAACAAACCACGCGTTATGCAATGATCTTGTATCTGCTAGCCAGTGTTGCCGTTTTTATTATTTTAAACCAAAATTCTTAATTTCTACATGCAACAGTGCAGGTAAAATAATTTGATTTTAGGAATTGGCTCGAAGACGAATTCTAGTGTTTTCAAGAATTTATCATATAGGTTCTCAAAAGTCCAGACACAGTGGCAGAGAAAGGTGCTCTGTGGTATTTTCCTTCTATCTTGGCCTAGCAGCTTCTACAGAAGTTGGTAAGAGGTGTTCCTCGTCTGCTGGCCTAAACACTCAGGGCCAATGTCCCGCCTATCACCGCTATTAGATCCTTATATGGAATCTTAATTTTTTCAATGCAAATTCTTTTCGTCATATTTCCATGACGGATCAGATCTGCCTGGTGTCTCTTTTCATTATCCCATCTTATCTTTGAAAATGACGGACGATCGTGACTCTTATGTTTGCTCTCGAGGAGCCTAATCTCAATGTAGGAATTTATTTAAGTTTCCCGGTGGTGCCAGCTTAGCAAGTGCATCGACATTGTTGTTATCCTCGATGTCTCTGTCCAGCAACTAAAGATATAACCGTCGAATGATTTCGCTATCATCTTCCCGGCCTTTCTTGGATAAATCTTAGAAGAGTTACCCATTCACGTAATCTAATCTCGCTTTACTGTCTTTAAAGATACCACAGGAGCCCTCTATACCAGTTTGAATGTATCACGCATCGGTTAATAACCCTAAAATAAGAAACATTTTGGTTATTTTGTGTACAATTTTCTGAAATTTTGGAGCTACAGAAATGCAATGGTTTGGCTACTCTGCTGATATTCGATCTGATCTCTAAAGATGAGAGTGTGTGTGTGTGTGTGAGAGCGTGCATGAATTGCTGTGTATATTTATGGATAAAGTGCTCATAAATTCATAAAAATTGAAAAAGACAATCGTAAATATATCGAAAATGTCTTTTTCTTTTTTTAAATAGCAACAACAACAACAGCAACAACAACAACAGCAACAACAACAACAACAACAACAACAACAACAACAACATCATCAGTTTATAAAATGTTTAAAAATTTTCAATAATTTTTTTGGTTAAACACAACGAATATTTGCAATACAATTCTTGGCCTAGACTCTAGCTGTTTAAATGGTCTAGTCTGTTGCCTCTATGGCCGAACTGCGTGTGGTAACTTGTGCGGCTATATGGCTGAAACGAAGTGTGTTTGTGTGTGCTTGTTGATATTGGGTTCAAATGCTTTGACTTGTTCAGCATGAGAGAGGCAATAAAAATGTGGTCAAGGTTAATGATTGCTAAAGAGCCTTGCCTTAATTTTTAATATTTTTTCGCCACTACGAAATATGAAATTCAATTGTTTTGAAAAACATTTTTTCAAATCTTTTCTTCTAATTTATGACGATTATTAATTTTAATAATCTTCTGAAGCATTCTCTTTTTGTTTAAGCAATTCGTTATGCTCTATTGTATGCATTGTGTGACAAACATTCTAAGCGCAGCGCTGTGAAGAAGACACAATTCTTCTTTCTTTTTCAAATAATAAAGAAAAAATTCAGCATTTTTGTTTCTTTTTTTCTTAAAGAAAACATTTTAAAAATTAGAAAGTGTGGTCACTTTATTATCTTTCAATTGCAATTATTTCAAGCCCTATCTGCGTAGATCTCTACTGTTTTCGTTGGCTTCTTACGTCCGTCGAATATACACCAATTGATATAGATTTTCAACAATTCCCCTGATTTTTCAAATATTTTAATGCCTTCGGCAGTTATATAACAAGTTTTTTATTTTCGCATCTCAGTAAGTGTTAGACCTACAACACGTTTTTGATCATCCTGGTCAGATATCTTCAATACAACGAAATATGAACAAATATGCCTTCGACGACTTGCTTTTAGCAGATTTCTAGCAAAAACTCGGAGAATAAAATAAAATTGCCATGAAAAGTTTTTCAAAAATCTGTTGTTGAAAGTCAACTTTAAGCTATAGGTCCCATGTAGAGAATTACACAAGCAACGTAAGTGGTGTATTCTTGGAGAAACCACACCAAAAACCTCATATTTCAAATTGATAAATTATGGAAATCCTTGCAGAGCAATAGCTTTTTAACAGCTACAGTGTATGGCCTTATCTTAACCTGGCGTAATTTAATTTCCTTCGAAAATTTTAGTGCATTGCTGTAAATTTGTAATTATACGAACGACGTTATGCTGGAAGTCGGTATCTGAGTGAACTATTTATTCGTAAAGCAGACAACATAAACATTGCGGGAACTCAAAGAGTAGGACTTTTCCCTCAGACTTAATAAAAGTTTTATTAAACCAAAGATCTGCCGCTTTATTTTTGTTGTACAGCCACTCTCACTAGAGATATTCTGGGTTTTATCTATGAAAACGAATATAATCGCGACTTGATATGCAATTTTAATTCACACCATAAGTATGGTTCTGCTAATAGCAACACATGATCATTTTAGAGTCAAGATACGGTATCAGTAATGGATGCTTCAAAACGTCAATGGCGAATTGTTTACGCTTGTGCCAGGTCATCATCGTTGTGTGTGGTCTGGTCTAGTCACGATGAATCGTAACACATTTTCTGCTGAACAATTCTAGCCAACTTAATTGAATAATCATGCAATCAATTGCATCAAATCTGTTTGTTGATATCCTTACATACTTACTTACTTAATTGGCCATAACAACCGATTAACGGATTTCCTGCCTGACCAACACATCCTTCCAGGGCCTTTGCTTCTTGCGCGCCTACGGCAGTTGGTCACACCAATCGATGGCAGACTTCCTCGATTTGGTTCTTCCAACGGATACAAGTCGTCCTCTTCGCCGACTTCCCCAGATCACCGCATCAAATACCCGTCTCGCTAGAGTATCCGCAGGATATTAATCGCGCTGCACAACGTCTATGTCGGTCGAGGATCTCATACAGCTCACTGTTGTATCAGATGCGGAAATCTTCGCCAACTCGCACTAGACCGAAGATCTTACGTAGGACTTTTCTCTTGAATACTCTCAAGGGCTGCTGCATCAGTGCTTAATAGAGTCCATGCCTCTGCGCCATAAAGAAGCACGGCGTAGATGAACGTCTTTGTAGAATATTAGTTTCGTCGCCTATTGAGACCATAATAGCGCTTGGATCTCCAGATTGACATCATTTTTGGTGGTAACGGCGGAGCAAATAGAGTAAATTCCTTGACTACATCAAAAGTATAGTTATCGGCCGTAATCTGAGAATCAGTACGCCGCACTTCTCTACTTGTCGATTATCATATACTTTGTTTTGCCCTCATTTACGGCAGACCCATCTTAGTAGACTCCCTTTCAATAGCACTAATGGCAGCAGTAACGTCCAATATGATGTCAATGTCGTCAGCGTACGCAAGCAACTGGGACACTCTTATGAAGATAGTGCCATTGCGATGCACTCCGCCTTTATCCAAACACTCTCCATGATAAAGTTGAAGAGGTCGCATGATAAGGGATCGCTTTGTCTGAAACCTCGCACAGTATTATAAGGTTCGAGGAGGTCCATTCCCACATTGAAGGAGCTGCAGGAATTGCTCAACGTCATTCTGCATAGCTTTATCAGCTTAGCAGGTATACCGAACTCCCTTGTGAGGCTATCGGAAGGCTGCCTTATAGTCGACAAAAAAAGTGTGTGTGTGTCACTTGTTTTTCGTGGGTCTTTTACAGGATTTGGAGTAGTGTAAAGATCTGATCGATGGTGGACTTGCCTGGTCTGAAGCCGCTTTGATAAGGTCCAATCAGTGTTTTGACGACTGGCTTCAATCGTTTACACAATGCGCCTGTAAGAATCTGTTTCCTATACCTATTGCTCGTAAAATCAGATCTGATCCTGAATATAACTTCTCTGTGGAACATATTTCTGATTTACAAGCATTGTTCGTTTTTACTAAGCATTTTTGCATTATAACATGCCTGAAATCATTAGTTTCGTAATCTGTTAATTGGAACTGCGCGATAAGAATGAAGATTCTATTAAATTAATCCTATCTTTCATAGGTATGCGAAAATTATATCTCGAGTATGTATTGTTACATTGACTAAACCCTTTAACTGCTTATGACGAGTATATTTGTCAGAGCCAAACCACATTTTTCGCATATTGTAGAAGAAGAAACAAATTGCAATTTGTATTGTTATTCAACGAATCTAATAGAGGTTTTTCTCTGAGCTAGGTCTTTCAAAAAATATATCATTTTACATTCCACAATTTTCATTAGTGGGACAACCTTATTTATTTACTAGGTTGTATTAATTTTAATTTTATTTTATTAATTAAATAGACTTTGGATAAACAAATGAATTTTTAAAAAAAAGCAGGCGTCGTTTGATTTTTTACAAGTAGAAACATTTTATTGTGTTTATGTCGAGTATACTCGTCATTGTTGGAAAATAATTAAACAGGCACCAAATTAAACAGGCAATAATGGGTTAAAAAGTTTATAAATTAATAATTTAGAATTAGCTTAACTTAATTCAATTAATTGAGAAATAGTTTTGTGAGTTATTTTTAAATCTAAATTGTCTTTCCATATAAGGCAACGTACTATTTATTAACTTATGGTGTTAGTCTGTGAGTCTGGGGGAATAAATTTTTTTTCAAATTGTTTTATAAAGAGAGAAATAATAATCAAAAAAAAAAAGAAAGAATTTTAGTTTTTTTTTTTGTTCGTTTCGTATTTTCATTAACATAACACTCTGGTTAGCAAAAAGTAAATATTGTCGATTGTTTAACAAAAGTGTTTAAAATAAATGCGGTGTAATGGTGAAATGAAATACAAAAAAAAAATCCGCTTTTCTAAGGACTCTGGCTAAAACCATTGAAATGGCGATAAAGCGCAGCCGCATGTGATAAAAAACTGCATACAAAAAGTTGGTCAACAATGAGTTGGCGGCGCGAACGAGGGTGTTGAAAACAAATACAATAACGCACATTGGCTTATAGACCGCACCCTGTATTCGTAAACACCGTGCAACAACGTACTGGCTGTGTATGGAAATATTCACGTTTGTTTTGTAAGAATCGCCTAAAAGAGGCGGCGTTTACAATGATGGCGTAACCCCTAACCCAATTTAAAGCTGTTTTATAAAAAAAGACAAGAGCAACTCACAAAAACTTGCAAATAGGTGTTACAAAAAATTGTTGTTTTGTTGTAGTTTCGTTTTTGTTAAAACAACTCAACACAAACAATTTATGGCAACCTGGCAACAATATCACCAAACAACAACCAAAAAAACGACGAGAAAGGAAAAAACAGAAAAAACCGCAAAAATCAATTGACAATTGATGGCGAAGATAAAAATGAAAACAAAACAAAACAAAAAAAAGCCGGCTTGTAAGTGCCGGCGCAAGTTCCAATTATGGAAAACAAGTTGTTTGAGGTGGACAGAATAATGTTTTTTATCGACTGTAATCCTGTTCATATTTATATTCCACACAATTTATGTGACTTAATTGAAGTCATGTTGCTTCGAATTTAATAAAAAAACAACTTAATGCATCCGTAAAACTAGAATTTAAACGATAATCATTTCAATATCGCACGCCAAATGAATTTTCAAAATGAAAAAAAATTTTTTTTTTCAAAAACGCTCGGTATTTGAAAATGGCTTAAAGCAATAAAAAACAAGATTTAGTAGTTGGTCGTAAGTTGCTCCCAGTAATGCAACTACGGATTGATTTGCCAAATTCTTTAGAACAAATAGAGAGGACTTTACCTCAATTTTCTCGAAGGCTTAAATTGAAAACTATCTTGCTGACTGTAACGGCATTCAGAATTTAACAACAAGTCCCTTGACACGAACGGCTTCAAAGTTATCTTCAACATGTGGCTTTAATAGTAAGGATTGAAGGTTTCTGCCATAGAAAGTTCTTTAAAGAACATCACCGTGTTTTTTGACCTCGAAAAACTAAGTCAGAGCGGTTTAAATGAAATTGAAGACATACACCCAACGAAGTCGCCGAACTCAGGTTCGTCCATTCGTGCAATCCGCACTTATGGTTAGTGAGACTGTCTTGAGAAGCTGAATAGGTTTATGTAGAGAAATTGAAGTTGTTGTCTAGGTATGGTAGTGTGTTGCCTTCATTAGACGAAAAGTCACGTCAAACCCCAAGCCTTATTCACCATATATACCAGTCGCCGTAGCCTAGTAGTTAGGTGTTGGCTTATTAGAGAAAGGGCCACGTTTTAGAATAAAGACGTAGAAATAAAATTTGCTATGAAAAGTTTCTCCAAAATCTGTCGACCTTAAATACTGAAGGTCACCACCACTCATGTATGAAATTGACACACACCAAACATGAAGTCGGTGTGAAGATAGATCGTAATCCTGACTAAAGAGTTGTAGTGAACTGATTATGCATTGTGCGTATGTAAGGTTACCATCTACTGGGTCCAGGTCATGTAGGAACATCTGATAATTCTGAGCAATGCAGACGATCTTGGGAGGGTGGAGTATTTCTACGTCAATCAACTGGAACTAAAGCCCTTTTGCCGACTGGGTGCGGAATATTTGAAAAAGCATGTACAACTAAAGAGAATGACTCTGCATGCAAAACCAAAGTGGGTCTGTGCAATGCCGGAAACTTTTTGTGGCAAGCTACAGAATCTCGGATTAGTCCATCAAGGAATAACTTGTGATTGTCAATCTTTTGACCACCAGCAACTGCAGAGTATACCTTATTCAGAATAAGGAGTCTGTCTCGCGATTTACATATTGTGACAATGAGAATGAATCATGCGCGCGCCACCACTCTTGGAAAACAGGACACTTCTATTGCTACCCTCGATAAATTTGTAGGGAAGTTTGGGAAAAGCATGAGGGGCTCGTAGATTGATATAGAAATAAAAGTAAATTTTGTGTTGCAGTTTTAATTAAGTTTCTTTATTATTCGCACGATGTTTTCTGTGCCAGCTATGTTACCCGCAAGCCATCGTTCCTAAAGAACAACCAAATTGCTTTATTTGTTTAGTCTTTGTTTTCCTTTGCGATGAACCAAGTAGCAATTACGACACAATTGTTCTGTATCATCTTGTGTAACGGAGGATCTTCAATACCGAGCGATTGGCTTGCTTACACGGCACATCGTCCTTCAGCCAGAAAAAAAGAGAAGAAAACAGGAAGCTGAGAACTTTTAGCTCCGATTTTGGCATGGCTTTGCCTTGCCTTTTATGATATGCGACGTAAACAGTCTGGATGAATGTCTTATAGACCGAAGGTTCGAGAATTCTATGAACGTGAAACATGTGAACTGTTATTTAGCATTCATGCCACATATGCTTTTCATTTTTTTTGTTGTTTATGCATCTCGTTTAGCGTTCGTCTTCCAGTGTTGTTGTTTGCTTACTTGTTTATCCCTCTTTCGTAATAGCCGAGTGTGCGTTGCTATATTGCGTTTTCGTTTATTTGTTAATCAAGTTTAAACAGAGCTCGCGTTGTTTTTGGTGTTGAAGCGTTTTGTTTAGCCATTTTAATATTAAACCAATGTTAGCGACCATTTCCATTTTTGTAGCAATATATTCCGAACCTCTTTAGCGAGCTACAGATAATAAGAATAAATTCATTCAGATGTAGGAGAATGAATCTGTTTTATCACTCCCTTTTTATAGGGCGATTGCCAGTTCATAATCTGGTGTTTGATTCGAAGCACGAATACAACAGGCAATACTTTTTCAAATAATTTTGAAAAGAGCTTCCATTTCGTTTTTGCTTAACCCGCTTCTATACGTATATTTTTTGTTTGTCTTTGATTCTGTTTTGATCCTTCATCAGTATTTTCTTTTATGTGAGCGAAATTGAAGCACAAGAAGTTGCAATCCAACTACAGGCCAGGGAGTTTTCTAGATCGCGTTGACCACGATACTAAAAAAAATTAAATTATTTTGTTGATAATTTTGTTTCAATACGATGCTTCCCCAAAAAAAAGCGGCTAATCAATAGGTGACAGATGGCGATATTTTGGATATTGCGAGTGTTAGGCTTTTGCAGGATAAAATTTATCGTTCTAACGTGAAGTTATGTGCGCTCCCCATTTTCAGCTTAGCTTAATCTTCGGTTGGCAAAGCTACACAACGAGTTCTCTGGTTGGAAAATCTGTTGCCTTTAAAATTCAACAGGCTTCTCTGGGAGTTTATGGCAACTCAATGAGAAAATCGGAGTCAACAGTGAAGTCTGTGCTATGAATGGCTGATTGGGCGTGACCGAAGTATATATTTATAATGGGATCCGCAAATACTAGCCAACTGAAGAAAACGTTTGTCAATTGGCTTTGCCAGATTTTTCGGAAAGTTTACTTTCCAACGCCAAACTCTGTTTGAATTGCTTGAGGATCAGAAGTTTTTTCTTTTCTGCCAATAAAATTCAAGTAAAACCAAACAAAAACTATTCCATTTTAAAATTATCCGTTAAGTGTTATCAAATTGTATCGTAATTAGCAAAAAAAAAAAAAAATGCATGTTCTGGCTTCTCCTCGCATTAATCGAGGGTTCTGTTACTTTAGTTGCGCATTTTAAAGTGGCATTATGCCAGTTGTGCCAGGCATTATTCGCTTTTGTAATACAGCAGGGTGTTATTGGCAGTTTAAAATTCTCTATTTGACATTTAAAAACCAATCAGTTGCGTAACAGGATCATATGAGCAATTAATACATTTATAAAACAATAATGGTTGGATGCTCTTTAAAATTTTCCTTTTTACAAACGGAAGAAAGAATTGTGAAATTCTATAAAAAATTGAGTTGTTTTATGCGATTTTGTCTCATAGAGTTGTTAAATTAAGGACTTAACCTTTTAGAATTTCTGTTCTGGTAAGAATAAAATGAATGAAGGTATTTGACGTGTGTGAGTAATGATGTTTAATTTGAATCGATTTGAATCGATTTTGTAAAAATAATTTATCAAAGTGAAGAAGATTGTATTTGGGCCACCGAAATTCTGTCCTTTCTATAAACTCGTGGAAGTGCAAGCATAATGTTGCGGATGGAAATTTTAGGCAAGTCTCGATTAATCACCTTTCTGATAGTCAGATGTTTTATGATTTCCTTAGCCTAATGTGGCATGATGACTACTGTTGTAAGACATTGGAAGAAAAAAATTTATTCGTTTATTATGATCAAAATTCATTGTAAAAGTGGGCCACGCAGTAAGGGCCCGAATGTTGAATCTTTAACTTAATTGACAGCCGATTAGTAGTATTATTGGCATTGACGATCAGGTTGGTCTCTAAAAGAGTGTCGTAAATGATTAATTTCTTAATGCTCCATTTTATTGACACTACATCGGAAAGTTTTAATAAAAGGCTACCTTTAGCGTTTGCGAGCTGCCTACAATTAGGAATAATTTTAGGCTTGTGATTATCTTTCAGTTGTACTTTGAAATTTATTTAAAGAAGAAAATGGTTAATGAAGGCAAGATTCAGTGAAAAGAAAAAATTCTGCGGCAGGAATGAAAATCTTTTTACATTAACTGTCAAATTGTATTCTGTTCTAATATTTAACCCACTGCTAGATGAATGGAATTTGCACTGTGCACGATATCGTGAGTTGCAGAAAACGAACCAAATTACAATTGTGGCGGTGAATACAGTCCCATTCTGTCACGAAATTATCGTTAAGGCGGACAGCCTCCCCCTTGGTTTTATGGCCATGTTAAATAATACACTGATTGTTGAAACCTTAAAATAACTAACTATGCAACTGAAAAAAAAAAAGAATCAAATGTTGACAAATTTAATATTTTTGGCTTAAGCTAATATGCGGTTATGAGCAATAATGTATGGCCAAATTTATTGAGTATTATTAGTAGTTTCTTTGGCTTTTACGCAGTCTAAAAAGAGGAGGCAAAGCCCCGAAACGTGATTACTTGGAAATTTTTTCCAAAAAATGCTGCAACTTCATTGTTTGGATTTGTGAATAATTTAAAAATAAAAGAATATTAACCAAGCTGGCATTAAATAAAAGTTGGCT
>QOCX01004123.1:0-15487 GCA_005959815.1 Sarcophaga bullata | reverse complement strand
TCAAACCCAAACAACAACCGTGGTTTACTACGGAGAATAAAGGCATTAATTGAAACATGAGGGATCAGTGCCGTACAAGATGGTGGAAGAGATTCAGAACTGATGGACTTAAAAGCCTTTCATAAATTGTTTTTTCCTTGCCACGGGGACGGGAAGGTTACTAAGCACATAAGGGAATTGCCAAAGCATTGTATTCCATTGGTGGTAATGAGTTTTCCAGATGCAATGGACAATAAGTCTAAATGGAATGCTATTCGTGAAATAGGAATTGGCAGAAAATACTCTAAGACCGAATTTGATATAGACGTGAATCAACTTAATGATCAGTTCGTAAATTTTAAGGTTCCAAAGTCAATTGGTAATTTGTATGACGACCTTTGTTGTGTTCCTCCACAACACTCCTTTAGTTTTTGTTGTGTAGATCAGTTTGAAGTTTTGGAATATATCTCGATGGTAAAATCGAATGCAATTGGTTCTGATGAATTAGATCCTTTGTTTTTGAAAGTATTGACACCTAGACTTTTGCCCTATTTTACCCACTTATGCAATACAGTGCTGACTAAATCTACTTTTCCTGATGAATGGAAACTAGCCAAAATTCTTCCCATTCCCAAAACTAACAACGAGTTCAGGCCAATTGCTATTCTTCCTTTTTTGTCAAAGGTAATGGCTATAAAAATTATAGCTCGACAAATCAATAATTATCTGGGGAATCACAATTATTTAACTATTAGTCAGTCGGTTTTCATGAAAGGCAGGAGTTGTACTACTGCTCTATTAAATGTAGTTGAGGATCTTAGGTTGAAGTTAGATGAAAATAGTATAGCGTTTTTAGTTCTCCTAGATTACACCAAGGCTTACGATACAGTCGACCACAGAGTTTTATTGAATAAGCTCCGGAAACTGTTTAATTTTTCTAATTCTGGCTGTAGTCTAATTTATTCTTATCTGTTGAACAGATGACAAAAGGTTCATCTGAATGGCAAAATTTCAGACTCTCTTAGTATTGGTAGAAGTGTTCCCCAGGGATCAATACTGGGGCCTCTGTTGTTTTGCATGTATATAAATGATCTACCAGATGTTTTGGTTGACTGTAGTGTTCATATGTATGCTGATGATGTGCAGCTTTATACCAGTACTCTTAAGGAGAATATCAATTCTTGTTTACACTCAATTAACCGCGATTTGGAGAAAATCGATAGTTGAGCTTCGGAAAACGGACTATGTGTCAATCCCTCTAAGTCCAAATGCATTTTGTTTTCGAAAACCAATAGATCGTTTGCCATACCTGAATTGAGTATAAAGGGGAATAAAATTGACTTTGTTAAGTCTGCAACCAATCTGAGCATTGTGTTTAATGACAGATTATCGTGGTCTAGCCATATAAGTGTCATTGTCTGCAGAATTTATAGCATGCTTCGGAATTTATGGGCTGTCATAGATTCAACTCCTTTTGGCATTCGTATGCAACTTGCTAAAACGTATTCAATTCCTGTTCTTTTGTATGAGTGTGAAATTTTCGCAAACTGTGATGGTAATGACAACCGGAAACTCAACATAGCATATAACAATATAGCAAGATATGTCTTCCTTAAAGGTCGCAGAGACCATATTTCTCGTTTAGCGTACCAGATATTTAATGTGAAATTTGATAACCTCTTGAAAATTAAATGCCTCATTCTACTTCATAAACAGCCGAAATATTTATTAGATAGAATTAAGTTTGCTAGATCATACCGTGGCATGAATATTATTCAGCAACGGTACAGAACTCTTCTGTCACAGCGACAATTTTTTATATCACAAGTCTTTGGAATTCTCTACCAAATTATATTCAAAAGTTAGGCAATGCAAATGCGTTCAAAAAGGAGTTATTTAAATTATTCTCTTAATAAATAAATATTTTTCTTTTTACTTTACTATCCTCTCATGTTATTTAAATTTTTTTGATATTATTTTTAGGTTTATATTGGCTAAATAATTAATTCTAACTTTATTAGATCGATATATGTAATTTGCTTATTTTGTATAATTTTATTTTAATTTATAACCTTTATTATTAGTTTTATATTTAATTTAATACTTATATTAATTTTCGATTATTATTCAGTTTTTAATTTTGTTAATTCTTACTTTTTTAATTATTTTATGTTTTATATCTTTAGCTCGAAACCATAACACTGTCACTTATAAGATTTATATCTTGTTGTGTTATGTTAATTGATTATTAATAAATAAATAAATAAATAAATAAAATAAATAAAATAATTACGCAACAAAAGACAGGATTGTCTCATCCCCTATTGATATGAAAAGGATAGTTGCATGGAGTATATCCATCCAATCCCGTCCTCCAACTCCGCTGAAAGGTGGTGACCTCATCGGCGGCATGGAAGCTACTCTCTCATTATCTGATTTGTCTGCTCATTGCCATGAATTCCAACATGTCCCGTGATCCTAGACTCTCTAACTGATTCAACTTTGCATTCTATTCCATCTTTTGTCAGCCTTTTAGACGCCGTCAGAACTATTACTATTTCCCGTTCTATGCAAATCATGACCAAGTAGAATAGAATCTTTCTATTCTAAAGTTTCGTTTGGAAACATTTTGTGGGTATCTCCGTGTAGTAGTCTAGTAGGTAGTGTTAGTTTATTAGACGAAAGGCCAGGTTTTTGAGTTCTGGCAAAAACTGAGAGTAAATAAAATTGCCATGAAAAGTTTCTCAAAAAATCTGTCGTTCGGAGTCGACTTAAACTGTAGGTCCCGCCACTCATGTATAAAATTAACACACACAACATAATTGGTGTGAGAGGCTAGGCCGTTATCCTGACTGAAGGGTTGTAATGTCCAATTATGTACGTCATGTAAGCGAGAGCTCTAAGTATTTCGCTCTGAGACTGAATACCCTGTTTCTGTAGCTCTGTTAAAAGAGTCTGTCTTCGTTAAATCATAGAATTTTCTGGTATTGTATAGGGGACAATTAAGAAGAAAATTGTTAGTCATTCGACCTACGATGCCACCTTATTAATTTCGCTTTCGGCTTGTCGTTCATTTACCTAGCAGTTCTCACAACCGTATATAATAAGAGAAGCCCGTCACTGTACCTTATCCAACTCCATTTGAGCTGTTTTCAAGAATGTATTTACAAAACATTTTTTGAGTGCGGGATTAACGATTACGTTAACTTTAATCTTTGTATTCAGTTTTTGAGTTTTCTTAATCTTACATTTAATCGTAAGTTTAACCCACCAACGTTGGTGGCATAAACTGTCGAAAATAGTTGACAAATTTTATTAAAAAAAACTTTTAAGTGAGAGAAAGCCGAATAAAACAAATATTTAAGTGATTATGAATTATATAAAACCCAATTTGAGAATAGATATTCTTAATTTATTTATTATTTATCAAAAATAATTTTTTTACTTAAAGATCAATCGCATACAACTGATTTTGTTCTACACAAAAGCAAATTATTGTGAAAAGCTTACAAATGTCATAAAAATGCGAACTCAGTTAACTGAAGATTTAATTTAACTGGAGATTGCCTTTAACTTGAGTTTAATCTCGCACTCAAAAAATGGCCCTTAAGTTTAAGGTAATCTCCAGTTAAATTTAATCTTAAGTTAACTGAGTGTGCATTTTTTGAGTGGGAGTTTAAACCGTGTAGAGCTGCCACATTTGTAAGCAAAAATGGCAACGCTTTTCACAACAATTTGCTTTTGTATAGAACAAAAGCAGATGAAAATGATTGATTAATAAGTAAAAAAAATAATTTTTGATAAATAATAAATAAGTTAAAAATGTTTATTGTCGAATTGGGTGTTATATAATTCATAATCACTTATTTATTTGTTTTATTCGGCTTTCTCTCACTTAAAAGTTTTCTTTTTTAATAAAATTTGTCAACTACTTTCGACCCAACGTTGGTGGGTTAAACTTAAGATTAAATGTAAGATTAAGTAAACTCAAAAACTGAATACGTAGATTAAAATTAACTTAATCGTTAATCCTGCACTCAAAAAATGGCCCTTAAAGATCAATCATGTGTGGCATATTGTCTTAGTATTAAGTTTTTAATTTCGATGCATGTAAAACATCTATGTATATCGTCCATCACTCGTTCAATGTAGCCGCTCATGTACAAAAATTAACGCACACCACATAAGTGGTATGGGAAGCGTGGTTGTAATTCTGACTAAAGGGTTGTAATGGAAAATTAAGTAAGTATTTCATACAAGCGAATGAAAACCGGATATTATTGACGTGTAATATTTTGTTTAACCTAAATTAATTTGGAGTACTGATGGTCTATTTAACACTTGTGATACATATCTTTCTTTTAGATTAAAACGAATTAAATGATAGCAGTTTTATTTAACTTATTATTTCAATAAATTTTATGAATTGTATTAACAAAACAAGATTTGCTATTACTTAAACGTTTTGCGTTAATTTGCGGCAGTCAAATTTATATTGAAGGAGGGTAACCGCCCGACTGCAAATAAATTAATTGGGACGATTTCTTTATTGTGATACAATTTAACATAATAAAAACTTTTTGAAATTGGTGTTAATATCTTAACAGACTACTCACAATCCTAAAACGGCGTCAGACCAAATTTGTTTGATCAAAGTTTACTTCGATAAACTCTTAAAAAATATTAAACTTTGTTTCGCTTCTGCGCACTCCGTGTTTACTTTGACAATCTCTTCATATTGTTGTTTATACGACACATCCAAAATGACAACTTTATAAGTGCATCAAGCTGGATATTCACCTCACTTCGTTTTTTCTTCTATCTACAAACTCAAGACTTTGCAAAATAAACTTTGAAGGTGTAAAAATCGTCTATACCCTTTCTATAATATGCTTTTAAATTCAGTTTATTAACAAAACTACATGTTTATTATGTTCTGAAGCACCGGAAAACATTTGAGATATTAAAATGTGCTCTTAAACTTAATTATATATATTTATTTCTAAATTACATTAAAACTGAAATTAATTAAACTGATAAAATTTTAAGTTATGGAAGACCAATAAAAAGTATCAAAAGAAAAATTAGATTGAGCACTCTATACATTTTAATTTAATTAGATTATAATATAGACTTTTAAGTTAAGTTTTAACATAATCTACATATACTATACACTATTTGGTTATACATACTGTATACATTCTTCATAGAGTGATTAATAAAAATTACGTGCTTTGTTTTTGTAATATTGCTGAAAATAATTGTGTGTATGTTAAAGAAGGAAAAGTATAAACAATTTGCCAATATGGTATTTATTTGGTATTTAAATATTATTAAAAATTAATAAATCTTAAATATTGTATGAACAAACTTACTTTTATACTTTTTAATAAAAATATATTATATATTAATTCCGAGGCATATCTGAGATCAAATTGTGAGCAACCATTTTTCAAGTCCATTAAAATATGGCATTTTTATTGAAGAATATTATTATTTTTTAAGATAAAATTTTATTATCATAAAACTTTCTGGTATAGGATATTTCAAATTGTTTCGATAGACAAAAAATTGTGAATTTCGATGTAGAAAATTCTTCGAATTCCGAAATTGGAAGTTTTCCTCTCAAGCTTTTCTGCCTTCAACAAATAATGCAGATATCTATTTCTATTTAAAAAGAAATGTATTCTAATACTAAAGATACGTACCAAACATTCCTGTAGTAAAAGTAAGGAACTTTTAATATACTGTAGAAGAGATATAATTCTTCAGCAATATCACAAGGACTGCATAAAAACGAAATGCAGCAAAAATGTTCAAGATACATTGGTAAACAATCAATAAGAAGCCAACCTAAGTGAATAACAGGCCAATTTTCTAAACGCAAGTTGCAAACCATATATTTCTTTATAATATTTATTTTTGCATAACAACAGTCCGATCAGCATGAGCTGTAAACATATACATCAGTTTTATTTTGTAGACAAACGCTTGCAGATGTTTATGACATACATATGTTTTATGTATGAATCCACAATCCCACTCCTTAACTTCGCTTTCATACAAAGCCCTCAATAAATTTCGTACAGTTTCAATTTAATTTGTGCTAATTTTGCCTCGATATTAAAATTTCCAAGTCAGGCGTCTAACAAGTATAATACCAAGGTATTTAAGCTGAGACGCTACTTCCTTATTTATTCGGACAGAAAATATGTTCCTGAAAGTACCAAAATGTTAGATAATTCATAGATAAGAATGAGATAATTTATGCATCAATTTTGATAATGTCGGCAACAAGCTTATAGACCTGTAAGATTTGACTTTCATATGCTCCTTGCCAAGTTTAGGTATAATTTTAACTAGTCATCTTTCACTCGTTAGGATAATATCCAAGCCGTAAAATTTCAATGAGAATAAAAATCCTCATAGCTATACGAGACTTCTCTACAATCATTTTGTTATTGATTTTATTAAATACAGGAGCTTTTCTTGAATAAATTTGCATCTCTGAAACTCGAACTTTAGAGGAACATTAGGTTTGGCAACAACAGATGGCATTGCAGAAATTTGGGGTATCAGGTCACATCTTTTGCATCTCGGGTTTCTATACGTAACTCCAAATGCGGAAAGAGAAATTTTCATTTTTGGTTTTGACTACCTTTCCGATTCTACATTTAGAATTTTTGAGGTTTACTCGAACAGTGAAATTGCTGAAATATTTGCAAACTATTCCAACCTGCCGGAAGGCAATCAAGCACTACCCGACATCGAAAGGGTATCACTAACTATGTCTAGTATATTCTTTAGGAATAATACTTGTTCGATCCCAACCCTTATAATGAATGACCGCCCATTCACTAGCTCGGTTGATAAAGCTGATCTCCTTAGCTGAATTATTGGAAAATAATTCCAACTTGCCGGAAAGCAATCAACAAGTACCCGAACTCGAAAGGGTATCAGTTACTATGCGTAATATATTCTTTAGCGCTCATGCAGTTAAAAGAGCTCTTAAAGTCGCTCGTCCATTAGCTAACCTTTTCAGTGCCACATATAGTGCCTGTATTCTCCATCTGGAAGGTTCCCAATGTAACGCTTATCCCCAAAAATAATGACGCTAATAATCCTGAGAACTGCTGCCCAATAGTGATATGTTCTGCACTTTTCACTGTTTTGAAAAATATTTAGAGTCTAATGTAGCGCCAGGCAATAAGATTTCCGTAGGAAACGGCGAAACCAGTCCATCCGTCAATTTGGTGAGAGCATGGTTGTAGCTCTAGATATATCCAAAGCAGCTGATAAGGTATGGCATGAAAGAACTCAATCTTATTTTTGGTTTGGCGTATACCATTTACGTTCTAGCAGGCTATCCTCAGACAGTTGACCGTTTGTCAATCCCCGCCTGCAACAATGCATTCTACATTCTCAGCGTACACTGCATCAAAATGCCCATGTTAGTCCTAAATCTTTTCATTGTCTGGTGCAACTAGTTAATATCGGCTTCATGATGGCTGAAGTTAAAATTGGGTATTACGTATCGATTTCTGCATTAAAACAGTATTATTTCACAGCAACAGCGTATGGAATTTGGCTGTAATATATGTGGAAATCTATTACCAACTTGGAATTAACTCCATTGAAGTTTATGGTGGCAGTGGCTGACTTAGTGATCATGGAGCGTTTAGCATATTAGTACACTGAACACTTCTATAATTTCCGGTGTAATTTTTCCGTAACACGCAAGCCACTACACACTACACTTATAGCGGAAGTTTGCTAAAGTTGGGCAGAAACTGCTTAGGTTGTTGTATTGGATTTTTCTGTTCTGCCGTCAATATAATCGTCTTCACATAAACGTATGTATGTATTCTAAACTTGGCAGCTTTCTGTTGTCTTTCGTCTGTCGTTTATGTTTATACCTTAAGCCGAAAGTCCATATCATGCGTTTCATGCGACTTTGATTTATATGCGTATGTATATGCGTAGTAGAATCAGTGTAATTGTTTGTGACAAGTTACAGAGGGAAACGTATAGAATGCATAGTAGCATAGAACGCATGTTGTAGGTGTATGTCTCATGGTCTGCTGAAGTTTTTTAAAATTATGGATGACAAATTCTATTTTATTGTGAATTGTATCGATAAATATGTTTGTATAGTGCATTACTATTTTCGCATTTTCTTTTTGCATTATAAAAATATTCATAAAAACATATTTCATAATAAAGTTTGCAAATAATTTAAAAGTAAAATACATTGAAATACATTTTTTTACATATTTCTTTCATGAACAAAATTTGTATACTAGTTATCGATTGTTTTTATGTACTGAGCCTCATCACTTTTGAATTTATTAATTTGTAAACAAGAGCAATGGAGGATAAATTAACTGAAAACACTTGTCTTGTATTTTTTGGAAGCTTTTCGTAGGCATTAACAGCACAAGACATCATATTTGTAAATTCATAAACATGTAGTTAATACCATAAATTCTTTTATAATCACAATTTGATTTTCTATTTTTCCCAAAACTGTTTTTGTTTGCTAATTTACGTTACCACAACAGTTGATCAAAACAAAAAACCTGTCGCATATAACGCATTGTGTGTAACTTGCAATAAAAAGCGCATATAACAGGAGAAACGCATGTTATGCAAGACGCGTTAATCGCTTGGTATGGACTTTCGGCTACATAACCAGTCATTACAGCCCTTCAGTCAGGATTACTTTCCAGCTTCTCACACCACTTATGTTGGGTGTGTTAATTTTATCCATAAGTGGCGGGGCCTACAGTTTAAAGTAGACACCGAACGACAGATTTGGAGACTCTTTTAATAGCAATTTTGTTTACTCTCAAAATTTTTGCCAGAAATCTGAAGTTGTCGTAGAAATATTTTTTCATATTTCATTTTGTTCGAAATATCTAACCTGGGGTTTGAACCGTACCTCACGTCCAATAAGTTAACACACTACCTATTAGACTACTTACGTTTTTCAACTTCGGGATTCATTCATAATTCTTTTCACTGTATTTTAGATTCGTCAATACTGTCGCGTTCTATTTTTCCCGATAGCAGAGATTAAATCAACGTATTGGACATTTTTTTCACTTAAGTAAATTGGAGATAATTTTTTAACTTTATCTGCCAATATAGAATACTTGTTCTGACGAGTAGCATCTGACTACCTTTAAGCAAAGTAACATATCTGTCCATTATCATCTGTACTTTATGCTCTGCACAGTGCTTTCGTTATTTTCATGAGAATTTTTTGTACGAGATATTTTGCTAATTGTATCTGGAGTTTTTGTTGACGCACAATGCACTTGAAAGCGATAAGGGTGTTGAGGGTTCGTCAGTGATTTTCATACTATATTTGAATAAGCTTGTGCTTTATCCAACGCACTTGTACAAATTTGGTGCACTCGGCTTTACAATTAAATAATAATTATTAAATGCTAGATCTGTTATATTACAAGGTGTCCTCAAAATAATATAAGCATTTCTACTATTGAACGCACTCCCATTATTAGCAGGTTTGTTGGAGTTTGTTAATTTTTTTTGTTTGTGCTGTGTTTCATTACACTTTCGATTCACCTATTACACATTTTATTTACTAAATTGAATGCTATGCTTGTTTATAAAACGCGACCGTTCTTTTCAACTGATAGAGAATGAAATGATTATTAGATAAACATGAAATTTTAACTTAAATAAGTGGTAAAGTACAGCTGGAACAGGCACAGAACTCCAGAACTTGAGGAGATTTTTAAAAATTTCAGACGTAGAGTTAATTATGAAATAAGAGTCGCCAAGTGCAAATTCTATGAAGACAAATTTTCAACAGCCTTATCATCGCAGGGGCAATGGAGGGAATTTAGGGATATGGATGTTTTGGATACGAATAATATGGCTGACCATGATGTAGATGTGAACTAATTGAATATTGAATTCTAGTATCTCTATGCCTAAATCTGATATTAGTTACTACAACTCTACGAATCCAAGCATTGATTCTGATCTGAATGACAATGGTAACTCGCTGTGATGAAGTACTTCAAAAATTTCTAAAGATTATCCATGAGTACATTATTATATTTATATTACATATGTTTACTTTGACACACGAAAATTATCCACATACCAAAACCTGACAAAAGTTACAGGCCAATTGCTATACTTTCATACTTGTCCAACGTATAGTTGATCAAATAAAATCAGTAAATACTTATATGACAAATCACTAATAACCAACAGACAATCTGGTTTCAGACCTGAACACAGCTGTGTTATGGCTCTAGTATAGAGGAATTAAGGTCAAAAATGTATCAAAACATGGTGTCTTTTCTGGATCACTCGAAAGCTTTCGATACTGTTGATCATAACATTTTTGTCACAAGTTAAAAATACCTTTAAATTTTCAGCATCAACAGTAAAATTATTACTTACATACCTTTATAAGAAAAGTCGGACAGTACACCATGGTGATGTAAAATCATTTAGCAGCCTGGCAGGAAGAGGTGTACCACAGGGTTCAATTCTCCGCCCTCTGCTATACATAATGTACTGAAATGACCTATCTTCTCGGAATTTAAATATATGCCGATGGCGTCCAACTCTACATTAGTTGTTATAAAACTGGCGTTAAAAATTGTATATTAAAACTGAACTAGGACCTTGACAATATATTTAAATGGGCTACTGCAAATGGTCTTTGCTTAAACGCGAATAAATCAAAGGCTCACATAACTTGGAAAATTGGCTTTTTGCCACACCTACTGCCGCCATTAGTCGTTGGGGACTCACCCAAGTACAATGTGCTAAGAACTATTATTTTTAATAGTATACTTTCCTGGACTAACCATGTTAATTCGATTTGTGGGGAGACGTATGCTATGCTGAGGAATCTCTTAGGAGTCAATCTTTTACGCCTTTTAATATACGTATGCTCTTTGCGAAAACATACCTAATTCCTACTCTCTTGCATGGAAGTGAGCTCTTTGTGGGTTTCAACTCTGTTAGCAAAACTAAACTTAACGTAACTTATAATTACATAGCAAGATAAATTTTTGGATGCAGTAGTAGTAGTAGTATCTCGCATTTTTCCTACAAAATCTGCAATATGTTACTGGAAAACCTTTTGAAATATCGTGTATTGCTTTTCCTACGCAAGTTTATCTATCTAAAAGGGGCTAGTGAATAAATGCCATAAGATACCGGAAACAGGTGTCTAAAAGGCACTCTTATTAATGATATTCCTTCGTGGAATAAACTCCCATCAGAAATTCAATTAAAAAGCAATGTAATGCAATTTAAGACAGCAATTTCAACACACTTTTCTTTTCTTTAGAATTCTTCATTTGCAGAGCTAACTTAAATGTACTACGTATGAAATTTACATATGTATATATAATTAACTTGATCATTATAACATTGTATAAACAGTACTATTAAATAAGATTACATTAGGCGTTTTTGAACTGACATCAGTGTACATACAAGAAAAACTTCATGATATTTTTTCTGAATGGAATGTGTAGTGAACAAAAAAGATTATTCCCACACATTTAACTTAGTTGTTACTAAGTCTATTGAAAATATAAAAGATTTAAAAGAGTTGTTAACTTAGATACGTGATATTGTTAAATTTATAAAGAAAAGCGGTAATACAAGAGACGAACTAAGAAAAAACAAATAGCGATTGACTTAAAAGAAGGCCAAATTAAAAAGTTGATATTAGATGTTCGCACAAGGTGGAATGTTATCAAAAGAATTTTCTGGTGGAGTTATGTAACTGTGAGCAAAGTTATTCCACTACTCAGCTGTGTTCATAAGGTTATTGAAAAAACGAAGCCTAAAAATGATTTTGTTTTTAAATTTAAAGAGGAAATATAAAAACAACTGGGAAGTCGGTTTGACTACATCGAACATTCTGTAATTCTTTCGTTATTGACTACACTCGACTTCAGATTTAAATTAATGCATTTCAAAAGCTCAGAGACTAAAGAAAAGGTGGTCAATTACCTTAATAACTACAGTCGAGAATATAATGCTTCTTACTTTTCTACAACTTCTAATAATGATGATGACGAAAATGATTTACAGTTTGATATTTGGAAATACCACAAACTATTAACACACAAAAACATGAAGCAAAAATCATCATGGTATAGACAACATTAGCGAAACAGAAGTACAAATGTACCATTCATCCCTGGTAACACTAATAAAAATCGAGACAATCGCATGAAAACTTTGTTTCCAAAACTTTTACTTCTGTGCCAAGAGAGCGCTTGTTTCCGGATGCTGATGCAACAATAACACAAGAAAGAAATAGACTTTTGATATCAAGGCTTTTAAAGCTACTTTTCCTTAACTCAACGTCAAAATTACTAGATCCCAATTAAAACAAAAGTTATTTAATTTTTTTTATAAAATTTCAATTAATTTATGAATTACATAAATCACATATAATTTTTACAAAATACAAAAAATTAAATACACCTAAATAGTCTAAGTTGTTCAGTTAGTTAAGGAGAATTCAAAAATTGTTTTATTTGATAAAAACGATTTTTTGATCTTTTCACACCAAATTATTGATTACACAAATATGTTTCAACCTATTTTAAGAATCTAAAGTTTTTTGTAAATGGCATAGATTAGCATTTAAAACGGTATACATAAAGATTTTGTTCAAACTAATATGTTATGAGTTTTTTCTTATTTTTTCAAGTTTGGCCATTCTTAAAATTTAATTAAAAATTATAAAACAAGTGTTGACATTTTTAGAGTGCATTCTCTTGTGAAGAGATTGGCACATCGTTTGATAAAATTGGACAAAAATTACCGTAGTTATTATTTAAGGAGTATAACAGTTGACTCATATTTTTTATAAGTAAGTTAAAAATTTTCACAATTTTTGATAGATCGTAATTTTCACTGTCACACCGTGTTATTTGTTCAATTATTTAATTAATTATTTAAGCTTTGTTTTCTATGATTTCTTAACCGTATATGTACACAATTAGTTTTTTAGCCTATAAGGCTGTTTTGTATTACCTTTTATGATAAATAAAATGAATTATTTAATATAATTCAATAATTTTTGTCAAAAACTTAGTTTTTCTTTTAAATAATATATTTTTAGTATTTATTTGTATGAAAAATGAAACATCGAAAAAACATCGATGTATCGCGGTCTTATCACCTATGTTTTTTTTCTTTTTTTTTGAAAACATCGATGTTGTGAACATCGATATTTTTATGAACGATGTTGCATCCCTAGTTGTACTGGATTTAACCAATAAATAAATGAATAATAATAATACATATTTAATTAATTAAATAAATACAAAAAAAAAAAAAACATTTAATATTCCTGATCCGAGTTCTTATTGTGTTGATATTGCCACTTATTGATTATTTTCCCTTCTGTACAAGCAATCATGTCGCTTTACAAAACGTCCGTGCATAAAACCGTTCTTTGGTCATCTATCCTATGTAGAAAATTTCCCCTGATCAGAAAAACATCCCCTCAACAATATATTACCTCCTCCGTCTTTAATGTATATCCATCAAAAATCATAATAGAAAAGTACACTCTTCCATTCATTTGTGAAATCAGTCCAGAATGTTATATTTTTTATTTGTTTCTTATTTTGTGAAATATAAAGTTTTTATGTGCTTCTATACGACTACCTTATACATCTCGTCTTCGATTACTTATGATTGTAATATTTAAGACGAGGCGAAGATCTATTGATCTTACTAGCAAAAAAAACGTTTTTTTAATAAACGAATTAGAGCTTGCTGGTTTGCCACCTCTATATACAGCAAAAAAGGAAGTTTTAAAACGGCTTATGATATGGAAAATAATGTTATGGTAAATGCCAATTCTTACTATTTGAGTCACTAATTCATTAAAAGAATCACTAACTAATTCAAAACGAAATGCTAATGTACCGTGTGAATGCAATGATTAGCAATCATGGTTCAGTAATATTGTCGTGTGAACATGGCGTTAGTAACCCGTTCTCCCTGCCATGCTGTTTCTGAGAAGATGTCATGTCTAGGCTACGTGCAACGTTGCCATTTGCCAAGTATTCCCTCTTTTTTCCAAGTTTTTTGAGATATGAAAAAGTTTTCATTAAAGTTGTTTTCTAACAAAATAAGTTTTTTCGACAAAATTCAATTTTAAAACTTTTAAATAAATTCAATAATAATAACACGAAATATTTAAATTTTTAAATAAAATATTGTGTATTTTACTAGTCCCGGGCAAAAGTAGCAAAACACACCAACAGAGGGCACCGGCCACCGGTGTTTCCTTTAGAAATGTTGGTATTTTTCCAGAAAACAAGTATTTTTTGTAGAAAAGTTTTTTTTTCCCACAAATAAAAAATTTTTCGAAAAAAATTACCGGCAACGCTGCCTACGTGTACGGCGCTAGATTACTGTTTTAATAATTTTACATAACTACATAGTTTTTCCTTGTTTTTATGGGAATGTATATTATTTCAAGATTATTAATGTTAATTAGTATTATTATAAACATAAATTAAAAGAAAATTTAAACATAAACATTTTAATATACAAAAATTAATATAATATATTTAGTGTGGACAGAAAACGGTACACGTACACATTTTGTTCTATTATTCACTTTTCGAAGCCACAAAAGAGAAATGATAATAACAGAAGTATTTTTGCTTAAATATATAGAACATGATCTGAAAGGTACACAGTCTTTTATTCAGTTACACGATATATTTTACTTACGTATGTGTACATATGTTACTTTTTATACTATTTATGTTCCTTATAGTTAATTCCCTTTAGTTCAATCTTTTTATTTCATTATCCTTCTTTCATATTTTTGTTCTTATCTTATTTGATTCCTTAATTAAGTATTTCGTATATAGGTCATAAATAAAAATATATTTTTTTATTTTTCTCGAATCCTTCCACATTTATTTACTATTATTTATTATTATTTATAGTTATTTATTATTATTTATAGTTATTTATTATTATTTGATATTATTTATTATTATTTATTATTATTTACTATTATTTACTATTATTTATTATTATTATTTATTATTATTAATTATTATTATTTATTATTATTATTATTTATTACTATTATTTATTATTATTATTTATTATTATTATTTTTATTTATTATTATTATTATTTATTTATTATTATTATATATTATTGTTGTTTATATATTATTGATATTTATACATTATTGTTATTTATATATTATTGTTATTTATATATTATTGTTATTTATATATTATTGTTATTTATATATTATTGTTATTTAAATATTTTTGTTATTTATATATTATTGATATTTATATATTATTGTTATTTATATATTATTATTATTGTTATTTATAAATTATTATTGTTATTTATATATTATTATTGTTATTTATTATTATTATTATTGTTATTTATTATTATTATTATTGTTATTTATTATTATTATTATTGTTATTTATTA
>QOCX01004122.1:0-15491 GCA_005959815.1 Sarcophaga bullata | reverse complement strand
TCCTACCACGAGTATTTAGGGGCTAACTTTCACCCATTGCCCAGGCGCATGTTCTCATTTCCTTACTGAATATTCACCAATGATGATGGGATGCACAAATTAAAATATATTTTACGATCGGAAATGTTTAATCCTCAGGATTGGATAAATGTGGGTCACAATGAAATCATATGTTTAAACTTCAATGAGAGCTAAAATAATAGTTGCTTTAGTCAACAGGGGACACTCATAAATAAAGTATACCGTTAAGTAGTATTTAATCTAACTGTTGCAGGCCTAAACCGCTAGATTAGCCATCGTTTTGAATAGAACAACACAACTGTGAAAAATCCTGTATTTTTTTATTTTGTATATAGGGATAGTTAATGAGAACTTACCATTGTGTATAGATACTATTTCCCAACAGGATCCATAAGTGATCTCCTGTTATCCAAGTACATTTGATAGCGGGCATATTAATCCGAATCTTAATCATATCAGATGAAATTTAGTTTTTTTTATCCAATGGTATAGACAAGCGGCCACACAATCATGACAGCGGCCTCAATTAATCCTTAACCATCTCCTATTTAGATCGACAAGCACCTCTGATACGATAGGGTATGTTATTTCAAGTATTGGACAGCCATTATACAAAACATTGCATTCGAATATACCGTCCAGATTAAGCAAAAAAATAGACCAGGTAAGCAATGAGAAGAAGGTTGAACATGAGGCAAACCAAACCCCCAATTATTAACGTGGAGACTCTGAATATCGAAGTCGACTGCGAGTTAAAGCTCATTGAAAACTTCCCTACCTATGGTTTCACCTTATGTTTCCAAATTCAAACATTACCAGATGAAAGTTTTTTATGTGTTCTCTCAACCCTTCGAACATTCAACCAGCTTTTTGCAAGGTCTAACCAAGAAAAGTACCTCTAGAAAGCAAATCCTCAAGCTGCATTTTTCAAGTCACACGACTATAAGCTTGTTTTGTTATTTAAAAAAAAGAAAATTTCCACTAATTTGTTTAAAAAATGAAAAAAAAAAACATCTCATCCTTCCTTCCCGCTATAATTATAAATTTATTCTATAACAGAATTGTTTAAAATATTTAAGAAAAAAGCCAGAATATAGCCAGATTTTTATTTCTAATCCGTTAGAAAAAAACCTCAGTTATTCTGTTCCAAAGGTAACCACAACGTACTTATTAGCTTAAAACAAAAAAAAGGGTGAAATTCAGCACAAAAGTTGCGTGGAGAAATGTTTTCCATGCAATTTCCATTCGCTCAGCAATTGTCAATCTTTCAGGGATGATAATAGCTCGTAATCATATACTTTTAACATGAACACCCCCTGTTTGCCTAATTTTGTAAAAATTTCAACCATACATACCTTTAGGGAGCTAAAATCCAATATTTATTTATATTTATAAAACTGCAAAAAGAACCCATATTTTAGAAGAAAAAAATAAATTTAATTGTAATTTTTATTAATTGAAATAATTTGGTAATTTTTTATTTAATTTTAACTTTTTGGAACATAGTTTTAATTTTAACTTTTCAGACCCTAAATAAATAAGAGTTGGATGACACAATGCAACAATTTGTTTAAATGGTGAAACTTGTTGCATTGCAATGGCTCCCACTAATGAGTTGAAAACTACTTGTTTCCTGGACACGCACCTGCTTAATTCACCACGTAATAGTAATTGATTTATGTAATACAGTACCTATTCGAATAACGCACAGTTTGGAATTCAATTTTAATTCACCACATTGAGTAAATTAACCACCTTTGTAAAACTCACCACCACTAAAAAATTCACCACAACTTGAAAAAAATCACAAAAGCATAAATAATTGAAATATTAATCTTTTGGCCGCCAACCCAGTCCACCACAACAAACACCCGTCAGTGCATGCAGTGTTCTCAAATCAACTCCAAGCACCTAACCAACCAATTGTCAACCCCAATTCCCCACCACAAAAACGACACAAAGACAGCGAGAAAAAGACGCACCCAACCTCGATAAAACTCCTCAATGCTTGGCTAAATTTATTCGTATATATTACTCGTTAGTGAAAAAAGAACAATGATCAATTAAATTCTGTCAACCTCCAATTTGTACGAAAAAAACGATTTCAATCCAGCAGTTGCCAGAAAGAAAATAAATAATGAAACCTGAAAATATAATCCAGAGAAAATATGAATGTAATTTACAATTTATTTCCATTTTATTCCCTTTTTTCAACCCGAATTAATATTGGTATTTATGTTGTAACAGATAATAAGAACAGAATTAATACGTTACAAGAAAAAGTAAACCAAACAAGCAAACAAAGTATTGAACATGTGATTGAACAGTAAAGATAACCAGTTTGTTAGAAAATACTGAAATAGTGGCCTAACACTGTTCACCAAATTGTTGTCGCATATAATTAATTATTTACGAAACTTTTTAAGAGACGCGACTGACTAGAGATGGTTGGAGATGGATTTACTTTTCAGCGTTGCCAGTAATTTTATTCGAAACATGTCTTTTACCGGGAAGTTTATTCTGGGAAAAGTACCAAAAATTTCTGAAGAAACATTAGAGGCCGGTGCCCTCTGTTGGTGTTTCTTTGCTACTTTTGCCCGGGAATATTCATATTCCCATTTCAAAACAAGAAGTTCCCATTTTTGGAGAAAATAATATTTATCTGCCAACTCTGTTATTTATCACTTTATTTAAGAAACACATCAATAAATTGTAAAAATTTAAATAAAAAGGGTTTAATTACTCACTTATATTCAAACAATTATTAATTTTAGTATATTTAAATAAATAAGTAACTAGTAAATTACAAAGCATAGAATGAGTGTTGCACAAAGTCTTTATCCGTTTTCTTTTTTGGTGGTCTAAAGAAATAGTTCATGTCAATTAAATATTGTATTATTTATGTATATATCCTCTTGATGTACAATAATTATAAAATAAACATTTGGCGTACGTATATAACCACCCATACTAGACAGACGGCTAGCTTCTAATAATCAAAAATTAAAACATTTTCTTTTTAACTGCAGTATAACGTTCCATGTAGGCATCATAGCCATCCAAATCGGTGAATTGCTTCGATTGAAACAGATTGCCATCGACACATAGATTTGATATTTTTGATTCTTTTAGTATGCGTGGTGTAAAGGCATTGGCCTGCAGACAATTCTCTTCTAAACGCAACGTTTTCAACTTGGGACAGGCTGCAATTTCTTCGGACAAAGAGGATATTTGATTTTGATTCAAGTTCAATTCGGTCACATACAATGTGCACACCTCATTGGGTATGGCGGTGATTTTGTTGCGCGACAAATCCAAGACATCCAAATGTTTTAGGCCACATAGCATTACCGGAAATTCGGTAATTTGATTGTGGCTCAAATTCACAGTCTTCAAATTGCTACAATTCGCCAAGGAACGAGGTATGCGTGTTATCATATTGTCATTCAATATTAACACTTCCAATTTGATCAGTTCACCCAAAGCTTCAGGCACTTCGGTAATACGGTTCCCACTCATATTGAAGTGTTTGATGAGTGTAAATCGGCCAATCTCCTCAGGTATGCGTTCAAAACGATTCTGTGATAAATCTAAAGTCTTCAGGACATTTGGATAATTCTTCAGTTGTGGTGGTAGCTCCTGCAGTCTTTGCAATGATATTTTAAGAATTCCAGTTTTTTGTGCTGTTTCCAGATGTTGTTTGATTTGCTTATTTCCCATGATGTCGTTATCACTCACTGATTATTATTTTTCGTTTTCGTTTTAAGGAAATAAATAATTTATGAATTAATTTTAATTGTTTTATTAAATAAAAAGGGGTAAACTTTTTCTTTTTTTTTTGTGTGACTTTACTTTTGTTTTGGACTTTTTTCGTAGCAACTAAAAAAACACTGCCTTTGACAGATCCAAATCAGCTGGGATGATGATAAATTTGAGATGCCAGATCGCTAAAATATTTAAAATTAACAAAAATGACTAGAATTTGAAAGAGAATAAAAACTGGTATAAACATTAATAATAATTTAATGACAAATGAAGAAATTTTATGTGCACTCTACAATACAGTTTTTAAATCAATTAATAGTTTATAAAGGATAAACCAATTAGATTATGTTTAAGGAGAATATAATAACTTTGATTACATGCATCGACATAATGGCGAGTGCTATTCGATTCGGAGGTCTTACTAATATAGAAAAAGTAGGATAAAGATATGATGATAAAAAGAACTAAAGAGAAAAAGAACTAATAAGATAAAACCAAAATGATGAAAAGAAAAAACCAATTACGGAAAGAATAGTCTGTACCTTCTTCCATCTAGTTAAAGGCCCTAATAAACCTTAGGAGGATGGTAACTTTACACTCTAAAAGAGATGCCACTCTTACACCATATATTCTAAAACTTTACTCCAGTTATTTACAACACTGCTGCTGAACAGCTGTTGTGCTTGTAATAGTGTTAGTGTAAGGAAAAGTCGAATGAAATTTGTTGGCATCTTTTATTTGTTTTTCTGTAAGAAAGAAAATTTACAAATTGGAAAATATTTTAACAAAAGGACGTATAAACAATAATGATTCATAGTTTATTTATTGTAAACAATAGTGGGTGAGTTCAGTGTGTTGCACAAGTTAATAAAAAAAAACTATGAAAATCGCCATTTTCTTCAGGGATGTATTTCTGGAAAAACATTGGCGCTCAGTAGTATCCCGTTCTGTGTGTGATTACTTCTTAGATGCCCAAAGAAATTCACCATATGTGAGTTATTATTTCAATTAATTTCATTAAAATGTATTTAATTTCTTATAAATTTTTCAACACAGGATGTACCGCCGGTTATCTCAACACCCCACTACTATTTAATCACTGTACAACGTAAAGGCGTTTCTTTGGTGGCCGCCTGTAAACAAGAGGTGCCTCCATTGTTTGTTATTGAATTTTTGCATCGTGTTGTTGATACATTTGAAGATTATTTCGGTGATTGTTCGGAATCGATTATTAAGGAAAACTATGTTTTGGTGTATGAACTATTAGATGAAATGCTGGATAATGGCTTCCCCTTGGCAACGGAAAGTAATATATTGAAGGAGTTAATTAAGCCACCAACAATATTAAGAACAATTGCCAACACAGTGACTGGAAAAAGCAAGTATGTAAAGAAAAATAAGAAAAGTATTCAATTAAGGTAGTTAGTAGCAATATAGGTCACACTTATTAGAATTTTAAAATGCAAATCAGATTATGAGATCATCTTAGCTTAGTGAGTATTGTGTTATCTTACTAAAAGAGACCCTCATGTAGTCTCAGAAGACTGTTGAACCTCATGAAAATGCCAACATTTTTGAAAGAATGGCTAGATCTTCCAATATATAAGGATTTTAGATTTTGTAAAGTTGTAATACTGTCCACACGAAATTTTTCAAAAAAAGCTTTTTATTTTCTCCATTAAAGACTTATTACTTGGCTGAACAGCCGAAGCTGAGTTTTATTCTAGTGTTGAGTAGAAGTATTACAGTATCGTGAACTAACTATTTATCGTACTCCTCTTCTAAAGGTCCTTATAATGCTCTATTTAAGGGTTTCTTGTAATGTGTTCTCTAACTAACTGGTATTTAGTGTCAGCAAGGATCGCCCTCTGCCTTGTAGATGTGTCTTTCTCAAATGCGTTAAGGTCGCACAGATACTAAGACAATGTTGTGGTGACTCCTTTTTCTCATCTCTAAAACCGTATATCGAAATTCAGACGATTTCTATCCCGCACAAAAATTCTCTGAGTCTATAACGCCGGTTATTTAGAATACGAGACAAAAATCTCTTCCCAATATAGTTACTAAGCAAATTTTAAATTGTTATAAAACGTTTGGCTTAAGAACCTCCGGCTCTCTTTACCTGCTCTGTTAGCTTCTGTTTCAGACTTCTTTTTACACCCCATAAAGAAATTTTGGCTCCATAAACGGTGTGAAAACTTTTCTCCTGGCAAGTTCAGAGACTTATCTGGCAATGTTGCCGGGCTAAAAATTGTCAGATTTGTCTCTCGACATTTCCATATTTAGACCACTTGACATTATCTTTGTAAAAAGGGAAGCGAAAACAACATATGACAGAGAAGAGAGACATAGGACTCGAAAAATAGATTTCCGAGAATTTCATCAATTTTTTATTCGATATTGATCCGTCAATGCCAGATGAAATTGCCAGTTCAAGTAATTTTTATGAAATTTTTGGCAATTTACTGACAATTCTTTTCACACTATTGTCAGTAAATTGCCAAAAATCGTATATTCGGATTAATTTTAGATTGTGATTTACGTTTTTTTTCTTTACGGTTACATATTAAATTCTATGTCATTCTATTTCTATTTTTTTTACAACTCTATTAAAAACTTAATTCTCTTTCAAATGTCCTCCAGTGTTAGCACCACTCTACCCCAAGGCCAATTGTCGGCTATACCTTGGCGTCGCAGCGGTGTTCGTTATACCAATAACGAAGCATATTTCGATGTAATCGAAGAAGTTGATGCCATTATTGATAAATCCGGTTCGACAGTTTTTGCTGAAATACAAGGCTATGTAAGATACTTCTTTTCTCCTAGGCAAGATACTTGTCTTATAACTTCATAATTTTCTTCATAACAGATTGACTGCTGCATTAAACTATCCGGCATGCCAGATTTAACATTATCCTTTATGAATCCACGTCTTTTTGACGATGTATCATTCCATCCTTGTGTGCGCTTTAAAAGATGGGAAGCCGAACGTCTATTGAGTTTTATACCACCTGATGGTAATTTCCGTTTAATGTCTTATCACATTAGTTCACAATCTGTGGTGGCTATACCGATTTATATCAGGCATAATTTCTCCATAAAAACGGGAGAACAAGGACGTTTAGATTTGACTGTCGGTACGCGTACATTAATGGGTCGTTCGGTGGATAAAGTTAAACTCGAAATAGCCATGCCCAAGTGTGTATTAAATTGCATATTAACACCGAATCAAGGTAAATATACTTTCGATTCGGTAACAAAAACCTTAACCTGGGATGTGGGTCGTATAGATGTTACCAATCTGCCTAATATAAGAGGAACGGTAAGTTAATTTATTATGTTTTGTTATTGTTGCCAGATCATTACTTATATGCACTCTATGTCTTTAGGTATCCATACCGCCTGGTACTCCTAGTTTAGGTTCGAATCCTACTATTAATGTGCAATTCACTATTTCACAAATGGCTGTCTCTGGCCTTAAAGTGAATCGCCTTGATATGTATGGCGAAAAGTATAAACCATTTAAAGGTGTCAAATATATTACCAAAGCTGGTAAATTCCAAGTTCGCATGTAAACTAGAAATCTCATTTATAAGCAGATCTATTCCATTATTTTTATTCTACATACATATACAATATGATAACGATACTAACGAGATTATACATTTGAATTTAAGCCACATTTTTAATGTATCTACATTTAGTTTTCTGTTCTGTGTTCTAAGCCTCTTGAAAAAGGTAAATAATATTATATTTTAAAACAAATATTTATAATGCCTCCATACATTAATGTAATTTATATTGTTTAATATTCCTTTATAGAACATCAAGATTATTAAACATCTAAAATAAACAAGATTTCAAGACTTTAAATAACGCCACATATGATCATGATATTCAGCTTTAAATCATACCATTTTATAATTAATTTATAGCAAGACAAAATGTTCTCGTAAGTACTTTTGTTTTTTCTTTTTTTTTTTCTTTTTTAAATTAATTTATTATCTACTAAAGTTTATAGCCATTTTTTTGGTTTAGAACTGGTTATTTTACAGCTTATCTTGAATCTGTATAACAAATGTTTTATAAACAGATTTCAAGCATCGTTAATATCAATTTAAACTGTTTTTTTTTTCTTTTTTGTTATAAGAATGTTTTGTTTTTTGTATTATTAAGTTTTTTATTTAAAATGTTGAGTCATATATCTTTAAAATTGCTTGCTAGATTCAAATTTTGTTTAAAACAAAGATTTGAATTTTGAAAATAAGATGTCGCAGCAGCCCAAGTTGTTGAGTTGAAGGATTTTCGATGTCCTGGGTGATATGTGACACTTCGCAGATGTAATCTGAATTCGATTTGTTGATTAACATTTAATTCCTGAGCCTTTCACATATTGTAGGGAATTTTTTGTATTATTTTTCATTTCGTTTTAAATTTCATTTTCCGTGATCGTGACAATTGAAAGACATTCTTCAAAGTTCTGGAAAAACCACCTTTAACAAGCTGTTCATGTCCTATATAAGAAAACTAAAAACTACTCAGTCTATTTATTGTCTTAATAAATCTTAAGACTATTTCTGTCCATGATTGTTTTATTCTCTAAATTCGAATTTCCCTAGATTTGGCAAGAATATTTATATTCGCATTGCAAATGACCTATGTCCAGATTAAGCCTTGTGCAACAAACCAAAAAATAATAAAGACAGGTATACTAGAACTATCTAAAAAGTATTTCTTTGACTACAATTGAATTCTCCCAAAAGTTATGGGTTAATGCTCTCCAAATCCCAATAAATTTTTTGCTCGCAATATTTGTAATGTAGCTTAAGATTACCTTTGATCAATGGTTTGGAACTTTAAATCTTAATTAGCTTTCGACCATATTTGAGAAGAAGGCTGTTCCATGCGCCATAATCTCTGAGGCATCAGAGTATCTTGCCACACTATTTATGCAGTCCAATTGTCCACTGTAATGACATGGCATCACCAGGTTCTCTTTAGAAACTTTGAGGAACTGTCAATAATCATGACGACTGTACAGCTATTTTTTATGACTTAGTGTCGAGCTCTCAGATATGCTATATCAATGTATCCAGAATAGCAATGAGCCTGAGACTTACAAATTCTTTTCCAATGGTTGTTAATATGAAAATTTTTCAGATAACAAGTTAAGTCATTGAAATATGCGCAAACGAATGTCTCTGTAGAATAGTAAGAGATTGCCGCATAGTCAAAAAGTTAAAGTTTTTTAATCGACTATGATCAGCCATAATAGTGTGTAGTAGAGAGTCTTTATCTTCTCAACATACATATTAAGAAGTTTTATACGTTTTATAACGTTACTGAGCTCCTAAAAACGTCGGCTGACATTTAGAAACGTATTATCTGGCAAAACCAGGGGCAAATATGTTTGTAATTGGCCTTGTGGCATTTCGTAGCGATTTCTAATTGCTAATGGAGGAATCTCATACTGCTTTTTATTGATTATTTCTGTGACTAACGACTGCTGATTTTTTGAAAGTGACAGAAATAACAGCCTAAGAACATCTCCTCTCAGTAAATAAGTATTCCGTATAATGATTTTTCTCTGATTCCCCACTATTGTTCTGCCAGGTTTAGTACTAAAAAACAGTTCTAGGCTAGAATCCTTCTTAATTGACTGAACGATCTATAACTGCATGCACATTAAAAAGTGCAATGTTATGTAGTGTAAACATATATTGATTTAAAAGTCACTCAATCTTCTGGCAATACACAGCGGAATCATGTTTATTGGAACTTTGATGTCGAAATATCACATCCTACATGTCGCCTTTAATCTTATTGCAATGCCTATAACATGGTATTTTCTATGAGCTTTTAGATTCACTCATTAGATTTCCACTTATTTGCCTTAAAATATTAACGGCCGGCCATATAACAACGTATAATTTCTATTTTTACTGAAAGTAAGTTTTGAACGTGTGTCTCTCTCTAATTTTTTTTTTTTTGTTTGAGTTCTAATTTCGTTAGGCTTGTTTAAGATTTTAATTTTCTTTGAAAGAAGAGATTTTTTTTTTTTTTTTTGTAAAAAGTTTATAATTTTGCCGCACCCATGTTACAGGCCTGACGTCTAAAGTCTACAGTTTTTATTTATTACTCTTACGTATTGAAATGCATGTTTGATTGAAGCCGGCGATAATAAATGCTGCGTGCAGCAATGTTTGTTGAGAAGAAAAATGTTTTTTTTAAGGAAAAAAAAAAAAACAAAAAAAAAGGCCAAACATGCTTGAAAAGTAGATATTATGATAAATTCAACGTAAAACCATTTGTTTTAACTGAAGGCGCATGTGTGTAAGAAAAGTTTTAAAAGTCTTCGTTCAAAATTTTGTGAAACATAAATTACAAAAACAAAAATAAATTTAATTACTTGGAAATAGATTGTAGGACTGACTTGCTTTGTAGAATATTCAGTAAATTTGTAAAATTTTTTTTTATTTTTATTTGATTGGATTTACACATTTTCTTCCATGACTTCTCCAAAACCTTATTCTTTCCTGTTGCAAATTTTGCAATCTTTCTAAGCCAAAGAATTTTTTAAAATAAAAAAAATAAATAAGGAATGCTCTGCTGAATGTAATCAATGTCTTATGAAACTGGTTTTCCATAAACGTATAGACATGTTCATAAAATTTATTTTTCTTTTTTCTCTTTTGTTAAAAATTCATTTTGTTGCATTCGCATTTGCATTTGCTAACAAACATTTTTCATTTTAGAAGTCTTACAATATATTTTTTAACCCATAAACTGTTATTCGGTGTTCTTTTGGTTGCACAGACAAATTAAGTACATATTCGCATAGGCGTTCAAGATTTTAAAGAATGGATAGGAAATATCCTTTTTCCATATTCGTTGTAAAACTTTCGCTCTCCACTACCTTATATCAGATTTGTAAAGTTGTGCTGCTGCTTTACATAGCCTTGATGATATTTATGGTTTTCTGAGGCACATGTTCCTTCTTTAGAATCGCTCGAATTGCTGTCCACCTAGTGAATTCGCAGTATTTTCGCAGATACACTAATCCGTACGGAATGGTTAACTGTTCGTTTATCAATCGTTTTCAGTATGGTCATTCTCTAAAAGTGACTTATCCCGCAACTGTATTGAGTACGTACTGGCCTGAAAGGGTTCCACACTGGAAAACCCTTATGTGATCCGCGTATAGGGCTTCTTTTGGTCACAATTAACCAAAAAATTAGGGGCCTGTCTTTGGCTAAATATTACTAGAGAAAGAGGGGAATCGCTATGCTGAGTTCATCAAATTTTAAATCAATTTAACTCAACCCAGAGGAGCAAAAGAAGGAGGAACAGAAGTCCATTTGCCATTTAATGTGCCACCTGTCTAGCATTCGCTCGGAAACGTACGCGAATGCTATGAATATACTTGACATCCACAGCGGAACTGTTTGAATTTAGAATAAACAACATTGTCCAGTATACAAGTCTCGCTTGATTATCATTCTTCCTAGCTTTTTGAATTAAAAGCCAAAATAAGTATGCCACCCCAACCTAACCCAATCGTTCCTTTAAGGAGTATACCACTGTCACAAAGCATATTCCCAGTCTTATTATTTTCATGGTTTTTGTTCAGTTTTGTTAATCAAGTTTTTACCGGTAAGCATATGACTTTTCTATTCTATCAAGTTCTAGTATTATAGGGTTGCCATGTGTTTGGTGACTCAACACTATATTTTTTGTAGAAAAAAATTTGGATCGTTATATTAGTAGTAGTCGTAAGAGATAGCACTCCCCGATGTTTCTATAATATTTGCTGTTGTTGATATGCTCTCTAAGGAGTCAGGAAACTTTGCATTTAAATCTCTTAAGTTATGAAATTCGAAAGTCTTGACGGATTTTTTTTTGTATGCCCCTAAATTTAAATAGGGTTTGTAAATATCAAGAACTTTAAACTCTAGAGGTAGTCTATAGCAATTGGTTACAAAAAAAAAATTGTTTTTTTTTTTAAGTCTAAAGTTGAACGGTAATGAAAAATCTCAGTGTCATAAAATTTATAAAACAATAAAAATATTATTTATATATTTAGTTTTATTGAGATTCTTATTTCGTTTTATTTTTCGTATGCAGTTTAATGGCCTTTTGCGAATACATTCGATATGCAATTGTAAACCGTGTATGTCAATTCATTTACTGTCTGCTTTTAGACAAGTTGTTCGAAATGCCAGCTTATATGGAAATGAATTGCAAGCAATGTATATAACAACAGTGGAAAACAAAATTTAAATACCATACTCGTATGAAATAGTAGGAAAAAGTAAGAATAAATAAAAATTCAATTTGAATTTTAAAACTTAACTGGGTGTTGTTGCTGCAGTGAAAAGTTGTAGGGTTTGTTTTTCAATGAAAAAAGAGTTGCTTGTCTGAATGTAAGTGAACATGAAAATATTCAATAATGGCACTAATACAGTGCAGTAAGAGACTTTAATGTAATTGATGCAATAAAAGGTGATGTGTGGCATTACAGAAATTGGCATTACCAAGATCAAGCGTCACAGAAATAACATCTTTCAACTTAAAGCGAAATTATTCAGCTACTCTTAATGTGTCTTATTGAAATTTGGAGGTTTTCATATTAGAATCAGCCATTGTTTATTGTTTCTGGCAGTGATGGTAAGGCAAGCCATTGAGTATTGGGACTTAAATATCTATGTTGAAATCGCCATATTCTAGTAGGTAGTGCGTTGCCTTATTAGATGTAAAGTCGCAGATAAAGCCACTGTTCAGACATCTCGAACATCTTCTGGGACTTTCTCTCGATAGTCTTCTGGCAAAAAATCTGAGGGTAAAATAAATTGCCATGAAAAGTTTTACAAAAATGATGCGCAGCTGTGTATATAATTAGCATAATTTGCGCATCAGCTGCGCATCAGATGCGTATCAGCTGTGCATCAGATGCATATCAGCTGTGCATCAGCCGCGTATCAGCTGTGTATCGGCTGCGCATCGTCTGCTCATCAGCTTTGCATCAGCTGCGCACCAAGATGCGCATCTGGTCTGCATCAGCCTGCGCATCAGGCTGCAACAGCAGCGCATCCGGTCTGCATCAGCTGTTTATCAGCTGCGCATCAGGTCTGCAACAGCAGCGCATCATATGCGTACAGGTACCGTATGTATGCCTGTATGTGAATATCTGTAATTTTTTTGCATGATTTTCTGTGTTGCTGCTGGTAAGTGTTGCCATCTCTAGGATGTAAACGTGTTCAAAAACACACTCCATATGATCATTAGAAACTTGCAATGAGTACGTAATTCTTTGTTACTTGTATTGGTGCATTTAAATTTGCAACAGCTTAAGAATAACTTTAGGTAGGAATGGAACAAAGTAATTAAGCCATAATTAAAACGTTTGGTCCCGATTTGCAACCTTTTTTCATAACGATTGTTACTCCAACTGCTGCAGCATTTGAAAATGTTATATTTTAATTCAACACCTCGTTTGAATAATTTTTTTTTTGTTCTTGACATTTGTGGATTCAAAACTGCAACGCCTATTGTTAAGATATTTAGCGCTTGTGTCTTCAGTCTTTTGTTTTTAAGAAATACAGTCCCTACTTCACTTCAATATCAGAACTTTTTTTTTAATTAAATACTAACGCCATGTCATTATTAACTAAAATATAAAAAATATTACTTTATTTCATATTCAACAACAACAACAACACAATAGCAACAGTAACAAACGCAACGTCAGCATGCATGTTGAAACACTATAAAGAATATGCATTTAAGAAATAACACTTAAAAATGTTAAAATTATTGAGTTTTAAAGGCGTTTAATTAATTCCAATTTTCAACAGAAGCTTTTAACCGGTTTCTCTTCACATTCTTTCTCTTGCCTAAAGAAGTGATGCTGGAATAACACAAAAATGAAGAAAAAAAAACAGAAAAACAGAAAAAAAACCATCTCTAAAGTCGTAGAGTATAAAATAAATGATTCTTGTATTTCAACACGGCACGCCGCAATCGTTGCTTGTGTTGTGTGTGTTGTACGGAATGTAGTGACTTGTTAAAAATTTTTATATATTTTTTGTCTTATGGCTTGTCAATTCAATTGTTGTTGTTGTTATTAATATTTTTTTTACCGCTGCTATTGACTGCTGCAGATTGTTTGCGGATTTTGTTGCCTGCTGCTGTCTTACTATTTTCTACAATACAATTAACAGAAAATGGTAGCACTCAACTTATATTCTTAAAAAGGCTTACTTAACACTAATATTGGTAGTATAGTGGCTATACGGAATGTGTGAATGTAGCACAGTTTATTGCATATTCGTTTTTTTTATTTTTCTCTTAATTATCAAAGAATTTTCGTTTTATTGTTTACAGTCTTTAATTATTGCCATTTTTTATTATTATTATTATTGTCTACAGAAAATTTAAATACAAATTAGAACAATTAAGTGCTCTCTACTCGGTTATATAGTGTTTAGTTTCGACAAAAGTTTAAATTTTAAAACTTTAAAGTGTATACAGATTGCGCTTTTTTTTCTACAACTGACTACCAACATTAAATTTCGCTATATTTAGGCTTTATTTTCGGCCTGTCAACTTCTAGAATCATGCTATGTAGTCTTGTAAGTTTTTCTACATAGTTTTGTTTGTTGCTTTCTTCTTACAAATTCGAAAGCTTAACGATTTATTATTGTTTTTGACCTACTCATACGGCAATTAATGTTGAATTTCTCTAAAGCTAGCAACCATTGGAAATAGTAGTAGTCGTAGTATTAAAAAGTGATGAATGTCATGATAAAATATTCTACATTTGATCCAGTAAACGATCGACCAACTCCCTATGCAAAAGATCTGTCGAAAACATCGTCTCTGTCCGTGAGAGTGTGCATAAGAATTCGAGACAGTCGATTTCACGTCTCTTGGAAGAACTTGGTCTTTCGCAGACCATAACTTGGTGAATTTTGACTCGAGACTTGGTCCTACATACATAACATACATACATAATTGACCATTACAACCCTTTAGTCAGGATTACGGCCTAGCTTCTCACACCACTTATGTTGTGTGTGTTAATTGTATACATGAGCGGCGGGACGTACAGTTCAAAGTCGATTCCGAACGACAGATTTTTTTGAGAAACTTTTCATGGCAATTTTATTTACTCTCAGAGTTTTTGCCAGAAATCTGCTGAGAGGAAGCCGCCGAAGAAATATTTTGTTTTCATATTTCGTTTTCGATGTCTCACCGGGGTTTCGAACCCTGGCCTTTCGTCTAATAAGCCACCACACTACCTACTAGACCACGGCGGCTTCCTTAATTCCTTGGATTCACATTGCCGTATATAAAATTAGGTTTAATGTGTGGATAAACCTCGATAAAATTGAATAATGTGGCTGGTGATATAGCTAGGGACTCTTCACCCTCAATAGGATTTTTTTGAATGTAAACGTTAAGGTTCGCTTAAGTATAGAATAGTCAGTACAAATACTATATACTGAAAGATATTTGTCAGTAGATGACTGTCAAACACTTACTTTCAACTCTTTAGTCAGGATTACAACCTAGCTTCTCACAGCACTCATATTATGTGTATTAATTTTATTCATAAATGGCGGAATCTACAGTTTAAGGTCGACTCTGAACGACAGATTTTTGAGAAACTTTTCATGGCAATTTTATTTACTCTCAGAGTTTTT
>QOCX01004121.1:341-15491 GCA_005959815.1 Sarcophaga bullata | reverse complement strand
TTCGTTTTGTAGGAGATATCTGACCTGGGATTTGCATCATGGTCTTACGTCTAATATGCCAATGCAGTACCTACTACAATACGGCGATTTCTCTAACTACAGGAAGCTATACATGTTCTAGGTATTAACATTTACTGCTATGTTCGCTGAACCTCGTAGTACCATCAAGTACCTCTGCTCCTTAAGGTAATACTAAAAAATTCTCGGAAATCTGATCTTTTGCCTATTTATCGTTTTGGACTTTTGCGCGAAATTCATCTGCAAGGCCATAATTTTCATTGAATTCTTGGTTTGATAGCTTTGATGCCATGCGGTCTTCGGATGGTAAATAGCTTTTACGATAGGAATACGGTTGTTGTTATCTGACCCTGATCCCTCAATGGTATGAACTGAAATAATTCAGAATTCCCAGTAGAAATTGTTAGAGAATTTTAATATTTCGATTATGTAATGTTATAAAGTCGCCGTAGATCAGTAGTTAGTGTGTTGACTTGTCACACAAGGTCCCGTTATTCAACCACCCTGCCTCGGGCTCTTGAACTCTAAGAATAAATTAAAGTTGCGAAACATGGCGTCCCATTCAAGAAACAAATCAATGCACACAACGCAAATGGTGTGAGAAACTAGGTTGTAAACTTGACTAAAGGGTAGGTAAGGTTATGTAAAATTTATTTTTTGATTTAAAAAATTTATGGTACTTTTTGAATGAAACTTATCACATGTGAATGTGAATTGGATTAGAAAAGTACCAACAGTTTTTAAAAGTTTAAAGAAGTTTAATATTGATTTTTTGCTCTATAGCTACCTCTGGTACCTTTTAGTCCACAAGAAAAAAAAAGTACAATTTATTTTTAAAATTGTGCCAATGCTTTGATAGTTGAAATATTTTAAAAGTACTTTAAAATTGGCATAACTTTGCGGGCGATGTCATGAAAGTATGCATGTTTTATTTGTATTCAAAAAGTGTACTTTTGTACTTTTAATTGGAAGCCTTAGAAGTCATTTATATTGAATATAAATCGTATCTAAAAAGTACTTTCTAAAAAATGGTACCTAAAAAATATAAACTTCTGTAAATAATAGTAGTCTGGAATTAGAGCTGAAACTGATTTCTAATTCCAAGTAAAATAGTACCGAAAAAATAGTACCGAAAAAATAGTACCTACAAATATTACCTAAAACCAGTACATAAGATATAAAGCAAAGTAAACATTTCAATTTGAATCTGAAACTGATTTCATTTTTATTCTAACGCGGAATAAAAAGTGATTAAACCTAAAAATAGTACCTAAAAAATAGTACCAAAAATAGTACCAAAGAGATGTAAACTTATGTAACATTTTAAATTATAATCTGAAACTGATGTTATTTTTTTCTAATTCCAAATAAAAGGCATCTAAACCTAAAAATTAGTACCAAAATTAATAGTACCAAAAAATATCATCTACAAAATAGTACCAAAAACAGTACCTAAGAGATATAAACCTATGTAAACATTTTAAATTTTATTCTGAAATTGATGTTATTTTTTTCTAATTCCAAATAAAAGGTATCTAAACCTAAAAAATTAGTACCAAATAAATAGTACAAAAAAATAGTATTTAAAAATAATACTTAAAAATAGTACCTGTGGTATAAAACTATGTAAAACATTTAAATTTATTTTTTCTAATTCCAAATAAAAAGTACAAAAAAATAGTACCTAAAATAGCACCTAAAAATAGCACCTAAGAAATATTAACCTTTGTAAACATTTAAATTTAAAGCTGAAACTAAAGTTATTTTTTTCTAATTCCAAATAAAAATTACCTAAACCTTTAAAAATAATGCCAAAAAAAATAGTACCAAAAAATAGTACCTAAAAATAGTACCTCAAAATAGTACCGAAAAAAATAGTGTCTTAAAAGAGTACCTAAGGATATAAACCTATGAAAACATTTTTAATTCTAATCTGCCACTAATGTTATTTTTTTTTCTGATTCCATATAAAAAGTGTTGATAGTACTTGAAGTAGTATTCTAAGCCTTCGAAAGTTTTGAAATCCTAGTCATGAGGATCTCTTTCTTTAGATCAAAACTAATTTGCCCATTGTATTTGATATATTGTGGCACTTAGATTTACGCCTTTTCAATTTATTTCACTCCAGAAAAATTTCACTATGATATTTTTAAAAATAGTACCAAAAATAGTACCAAAAATAGTACCGAAAAATAGTACCAAAAACTCCAATTATCCTTAAATGTTCTCGAATCTTTGAATTTAGATTAGAAAACATTTAGTTTCTATCTACGTAGAGCAAAATTTAATTTTTATTTTAAGTATCTAGAGCTGTCACTGTATTGTTGTCTTAAAACTGGTACCAAATTATCTTTTTTTTTTCTTTTTCAATTTAAATCATAGGAAAATTTTAATTTTTTTTTTGTTTTTTCTAAAAATTTGTTGCCATCTTTTATTTGCAAATCAGAAACTTTAGTTGTCTTGTCTAAATTAAATCGGTTTTCATTTATTTATGCAAACAAACATACAAACATTTTTCCATTTTATCAGTGCCAGTGTGCCTGTATCTCTTTTGTAGTTTTTCATTTCCTTTAAAAATAAAAAAAAAAAATTTTTTTTCTTTTCACATTTTTTCAAACAAATTTTCGAGAGCTTAAATCTACTGCAGAGTTTTTATAGGCAATTGCAACAAAAATGAAAAAAGAAAACAAAAAAAACAAAAAAAAAATGTGGTTGTTACACCCATTAATGGTAGACGCCCAATACCTAGCAATTGCCTGGCTTGCCTGTACTTCAGCTTGCTATGTATTCCTGTTCGTATCCCTATTTTTTCAGGCTCTTCCATTGTGTTGATGATTTAGGCTGTTGTTCTCTGTACTCTTCCTCTCTCTTTCTCTGTCTCTCTCTTTCTTTTGTCTTGCATATGTATGCAATATATTTGCTGTTAGTGTTGTTGTTGTTGTTGTTAATGTTACTGCAACATTTAAAGTTTTTTTTTTGATTTTGGTCGGCTTTTATATGTTTTTGGTCCTTTTAGGAGGCACCAATTTTTCTCTTCTCATTTTTCTTTCTCTTTTTTTTTTGAATTTGAAAGGACGCAATCGAAAACAAAACAAAACAAAACAGCAGCGGCTACAAATAACAACGGAAATTCATAGAGTTTGCTAAAATATAAGCGACAACAACAGCAACAACAACAACAAAAAAGTATTGCAACAGAAGTAGCAACATAAACAAACAACGACAATACATTACCACATTTAGCAGCAACAATAACAAGAACATGCATAACAATGGTACTTAACAACAATCTATGCATGTTTATACATACATACGTATGTATGTGTGTACGTACGTATATGTATGTATGTATGAATCTGTATATGCATATACAATAACAAACAACATTTTTATTTCCGCAAAACATGTTTAGTGTGGTCTCTCATAACAATCCTTTATCCTTTTTGTTTTTACTCTGCTTTTGTGTTTTGCTTTTTTCGGCAGATCCTTCATTTTTGGTTCCTTTTTGCTGGAGTTACTCATGTGGTAGAGCCACATGAGCCAACACTCCATTTGCCTCATAGCGTAAGCACACCACCCAAGTAGAATATGATTTAAGTTTTGTTGGTTTTCTATTCAACGATTGTGTTAACGAATTCCGTTTTTTTCATTTCTATAGTGGAGAGGAACTAAAAAATAAAAAAAAAAAATAAAATGTCGGGAGAGGAGTTGGTTTCTTTTAAAACGTTTAAACCTCAGAAACAAATTGGTTTGAAAAAAATCTCTGAAAGCTAACTAATGGGAGCTTAGTTATTGGGAAAGTATGCTAAGCTGGTAAAGCTCTCCCTGAATGACTTAAAACTTTCTTTTCTCGCGTTGTTAATATTGATAATACTACCGGACTTAACCTCACAACTAAAGTATCAATTGATTGGTAAGCTCTGTAGACGGGTTTCTCAACCTTTTACTTTGAAATTTATTTTGAGGTTAGATTAGGTAAGTTTAGACTAAATTGGCGTCAGTCTCAAAGAGCATAGCTTACTTAGATCCTATAAGGTCCTTTTGAAACACATATGCTACCTATTCTATTATACAATTATAGCTCTTGGCCAACATGATGGTAGATGGTGCGAATTCTGTTCAAATCACTGCTGTGATGATTAATTCGAATTTAAAAATCAAAGACGCAAACCCACACATTTAACAGCGCCACTTTTTGCCTTTGACAGACCAAAATTTGCTATCAACAGACCACTGTTAACGTTTAACATTGGCAATAAGAAGATTTGTGTACTATTTCCTATACGTTCCAAAATGGCCACTGATCAGCAAAAAATTGATATTTTCAGAGCCAATTTTCCCAATACCATATCACTTTATATGCAACTATATTGTTGATAATATTAAAAGGCCTTGGAACCTTCCTTTAACTATGATATGGTACTTATAGAGCTAGTATATGCCCTAAAATTAGCTCTAAATAATGGGATCAAATGGATACTGTTAAACAGCTAACAGTGCTTTGTTAAGGGCAAATTTTATGTTAACGCCAAATGTGGTGTTACTAAAATTTATGGTTTTTGTCTTCGATTTTCAAATTCAAATTTATCGTTACACACACCAGGTTAGGTTAGATTAAATTGACCGCTGTCTTAAAGAGCATAGCTTACTTGGTTCCTATAGGTCCTGCTGTAACACCTAATTGTGTCATACAATTATAAATCTTGGTTGCCATCTCAATAGTTTTATGATGGATGGTGTGAATTCAAATCATCCTGTCTAGGCAAACACTGGGTGTCCAAGAATCCTATGTTTCAGGTTTCCAAATGCCGGTTATTGGCACAGAATATATTCAGTGATCTCCTGCCCTTCTTTTTCGTCATTACAGCCTCTGCAGAAGTCATTGTGCACTATTCCCAGCGTCCGGTAGTGTACATACAGATGTCAGTGGCCTATTATAACTGGATTCTAGTCAAGTTTTGTTCTGCATATCGGGTTAACAGTTCTGCATATCGGTTTAAAAGAGGGACTATTATGTGGTTGGATTACAGAACGGATCTTGGAGCAATAGTTTCCAAATATTCAGAAATACTGAGAACCCGTGGAAAAAGTCGCTGCAGTCTATTAGGTAGTGCGTTGGGTTATTAGACATGAAGCCTCGCCTTTCGGCCGCTTCCTCTCAGCAGATTTCTGGCAAAAACTCTGAGAGTTAATAAAACTGCCATGAAAAGTTTCCCAAAAAATCTGTCCCTCGGAGTCGGCTTTAAATTGCAGGTCCCGTACTCATATATAAAATTAACAGACACAACATAAGGACTGTGAAAAGCTAGGCTATAACCCTGACTAAATTGTAATGGCCAATTATGTATGTTATGTATGTACTCAGTTTCCCGTGGGAAACTAGTTGATAGCTTAGAAGCCAAAATATCGGGTGGGCCATTTATCGGTTTAAATCTGAATCGATTATTTCCAATTTGGCAATACTTAACATTTTCATTGTATTCTGTCACAAATATTATCTCCACTCAACGTAAAAAATCGATTAACGCTTGAGAAACGTTGGGATCTATTGGGCCAAACTGCACTACGGAGGGGGGGTGGGGTGTATGTCGAATTTTGCAAAAAAAAATCATTTTTCGAATGAAGCTCATTTTGATCTTGTGGGCGTACGTTATTAAACAAAATTTCGATATTTGGGCTTAGAAAATCCACATGTGGTTTTGCAGAATCCAATGCAACATTATTGGCATCAACCGTTTGATGGCCGTTTTAATTAGCCGAAATAGTGATGTCAATTAGGCTACCAAGACTGCATTTTGACACCATTGGACTATTTCTTGCGGGCCGCTGTAAAGAAAACTGTAATGCCAGCAACCGAAGACAATTGAGCATTTGAAGGCAATATTGCCGTGCTGCCATAGTGAGTATTGACCCGACACACAAGAAAAAATGCTTGAAAATTGGTCCCGATCAAATGAGTTCCGGTGAGGCCAGCGTGACAGTCACGTGAATGAAATGATATTTTCATTTTTAACTGAACAATTGTATATTACAACAAAAAATAATTTTAAATTAAATTTTTAAATGGCCCACCCTTTATATGAATTCAGAAGATGATTCAATTCAACCGTGTGGTCTCAGTACTAGGAGTTAGTGGTGCGAACATTTGTTTGTTTGCTTCTCTGAAAAGGATAAGAATAGCCTTTATTTTAAGGAGAGCCTTTGCCTCTTTGAGCCTACCTTTCCAAACATCAGCCTCCACTACACGTAAGGGTTTACAATCTATCCACGGCGTGTAAACTTTTCTCTTCTGTCTTTTCGAGCTCGTCTACTAACTCGTTACCGAGAATTCCTAAATGACCAGCGACCTAATAGAGAGCAGTTTTCCTCTGTGTACCTAGCCGAATCAGCTCCTTCAGACAGTCTCATACTATTTTCTATATAACATCGTAAGAGCCGAGTGCTTGAATGGCGACCTGAATGCCAGATGGCATTGCAATGCTTTGTCTTTTACACCTCCTATCCAAGTAGAATTGAGTACATCTTTCGATGACATGTACTACCGCTTTGAGGATGAAAAAATTCATGTTCTTTCAGACATAACCATCGTTCATAGTTCATCGTTCATCGTTCATCGTTCATCGCTCATCGTTCATCGTTCATCGTTTATCGTTCATCGTCATCGTCATCGTTCATCGTTCATCGTTCATCGTTCATCGTTCATTCTGTTCATCGTTCATCGATTCATCGTTCATCGCTTCATCGTCATCGTTCATATGTTCATCGTTCAGTCGTTTCATCGTTCATCGCCTTCATGTTTCATCGGTCATCCGTTCATCGTTCACGTTCATGATTCATCGTTCACGGCGTATTTATCTTTATCGGTTCATGGCGCATCGTTCATCGCTACATTCGTTCATCGTTCATCTCGTTCAGTCGTTTATCGTTTCACGTCATCGTTCATCTGTTCAATCCTTCGTTCCGTTTCATGCGTTCATTCGTTCATCGTTCATCGTTCATCGTTCATCGTTCATACGTTCATTCGTTCAATCGTTCATACGTTCATTCGTTCATCGTTCATGTCGTCATCGTTCATCGTTCATCTCGCATCGTCATTAATTGCAGAATGAAACTTGAAGTTGGAAAAATAAAACTTCCATCCCTTTCGTTTTTAATCCATTTTTCCCATTCTAACATTCATTCGCCCCTTTTCTTTAACACTTTACAACATTTAAAAAGAAGAAGGAGAAGAAAGAAAGAAAATAAAAAAATATGCCACTTTTTATCAGTGGAGGATGAATATCCTCTTGGCAGTTGTTTACGTTGTTAATTTCACACTTGGTTTTGTCATAATGAACACACATACACACACACATACGCTGCTTCTATGTTGCTGCTTTGTTGCTACGGCAAATACTTTACAGCAATCGTATTAACTACAACAGCAACATCAACTGCAGTAAAACAGCAACAACAACAACAGCTTAAACAGCAGATAAGGAATAACAAATATTGCAACAGCTAAAGAACAATAAAAAATAAGAACCCAGACCCAGATGAAGGATGATGTTGACTAACGATGTTGAAGAAGACAAAGACAAAGACGAAGAAGAATAAGATTTTTATTGTTGCTGGCGTTGAAGATGCCATTGCTGCTGGTATTGCTGTTTGCATGCGTATACGGAATGTAGTGGCAGAGACTCTTTTTAAACTCTTAAAACTTTGCTCCACATAATGATACTCTTTTTTAATTACCAACATGTTTCATCATTTTCAATTTTATCTCTTTGTTGTTGTTGTTCTTGTTGCTGTTATTGTTGCTGTTTATATTGTTCTATTCTAATTGTGTTTTTGTTTGTTTGTGTGGTGTTTTTTTCATGCAGTTTTGTTGCGGTTTGTTTTTCTTGCTGCACTGGTGGTGCAAGAGATATGTCAATATACTCACTCATGTGTGCCAAGAACAATGTGTACCCCTCTCTTACATATGTTTTGTTTGCATTTTTTTGTATTGTTTTTCGAAAAGGTAGAGCGATAAGTTTTTTTGTTGTGAGGAATTGCTTTCCTTTCAGTTCATATATGCAAAAGGTTTGCGTCTAGTCAGTCGCTGTCAAGATTCGATTTCTAAAATGTCGGCGATGAAGCCCGTCTCAAATCGACTACAGTTAAAGCAGCTGGTCTACGCTGCGAGTAATTCACATTGCCATGAAAAAATTCTCAAAATCTGTCGTCCGGAGTCGCTTTTAAACTGTAGGTGTCGCCACTCATGGATAAGTGGTGTGAGAAACTAGGTCGTAACCTTGGCTGAAAGGTTGTAATGACATATGAATGATACATAATTACAAATGTATGTATGTATGTTTATTCATTTGAAAGGCCAATAGATGCCATTATGATCGGCATCATGGCTTCTCATATTGATGTGCATACGATGTGTCTATCTTACCATTAAACTGGCGCAGTAATCAATCTCGTTTTCACCGATGACATCGGCTGTGTTGGCCACTGTGGTTTGTAGCGTATTCGCACACATCGATTCGATTAAAACTTTACAAGAAAAATCTAACAGAGGCAACTAACATGATCCCAGTGTCCAAATCACATAACGAGATATGAAAATGCCTTCAAAACGCTCGTGTAGAATATCCAATGTCACATGAGCTGTTTGTCACGTAGCTCCGCCCATTTGCAACCTTATGTTTAGCTTGGTGCTCGCAGTTGACAGTGATGGACTGCTCAACATTCTTCTCCAAGAAACATGGACGGTGCCAGCTCAAAGTCCATACAGTAACTTTTTCGGGACACTTTTGGATCTGAGGGTTGTGGATTGGTGTCATCATTGGTTCATCTTTCGCACGGTACGTTGACCGAAGAGAACTGCTTCTACATTTTCATTGAGCAGTTCTTTCTAGAAATAATAATTGGAATCCTGTAAACCATAAACCTGCTATAGTCTAGGCAAGTGGAACTAAATTAATGAAGCTGATACTAGGCGATGTAATAATAACAAGGAGATGAGGAGTTGCAGAGCAACCGCCGTGTATCCATTAAAGAAGTGAAGAGGAATAAAAGATTGTCTGTTAGATTCTCTAGATAAATATGACGTTCCATCAGATCTTAAGTGAACATTGTAAATGTTTAACAAAAGGATTTCTTAGTTAATTATGGGGGTACTCTCGTACTGTCCTTTTTGGCATGCAATGTGAACATTACAAAAACAACACTTATGTAGTGTGTGTTAATTTTATACATGAGTGGCGGCACATTGCCTGAGAAACTTCTCATGGCAATTTTATTTACTCAGAGTTTTTTGGCAGAAATCTGCTGAGAGGAAATCGCCGAAGATATATTTTTTTCATATTTCATTGTTTGAGATGTTTGACCTGGTGCTTGATGTCTGAAATCACGTCTAATAACACGTTACATCCAACACACTACGTCCAACACAGTATGTCCAACACTCAGTCCCACATACTGCGTCTAATCTACTACGTCCAATACACTGCGTTCAACACACTACGTCCGACACACTACATTCAACACACTACGTCCGACACACTACATCCAACACACTACGTCCGACACACTACGTCCACCTCACTACGTCCAACTCTCGACGTCCAATACACTACGTCCACCTCACTACGTCCAACACACTATGTCCGACACACTACGTCCAACATACTACGTCCACCTCACTACGTTCAACACACTATGTCCGACACACTACGTCTAACACACTAAGTCCAACTCACGACGTCCAACTCACGACGTCCAACTCACGACGTCCAACACACTACGTCCACCTCACTACGGCCACCTCACTACGTCCAACTCACGACGTCCAACTCACGACGTCCAACACACTATGGTCCGACACACTTCATCGAACACACTACGTCCAACACACTATGTTCAGTACACTACGTCCGATACACTAACTACTAGACTACGGCGTTCTTTTCTTGTCTGAATCACTTATTATTACAGAATGTGTATTAAGCTAACGTAGGTGGCATCCCGTTTCTTATTCATTGCTCCGACAGCGTTAGAAGTGTCATTTATTATTAAAATTCAGCTGTAAGGCCTTGAAAAACTGGGCCATGTTTAACCCTTTGCACCCGAACGGCGCCTGAGAGGCGCCATTCTATTCCTTACTTTAACTCGAGGCGCCATTACTGTTTATGATAATATCGTTTTTGAGATTAGTTCGGTATATATCAGATTGTGGATACTTGATTCCTCAACCTGAACACGTAAAATCGTAGTAAAATTTTTAATGCTGAGTTAAGTAACATTCCGGGAAACTGTAGAGCCGGAATCCTCTTCAGTCGATTTAGGAGTGCACTTTACCTCTCAAGCTGGCCATTGTTCGGAAATTCTTTCGAGTTGCCAACCTATCCTGTGTCAATGAAGAGTCCTGCTCCACTGCTAGACTCACTTGGCCCTCAACTCGATCACTGTGGCCATGCTTGCAGGTCATTGTGTTATGGGAAGACACGCAGTGGGTGCAGATCAACTGAGGAACAGGAGGCTGTTCTCTACTTTCTTTGTCAATGCCCATCTCTTGCGAGGTGCAGATATTGGTTATTTGGCTCTTCAATTCTTGTCAGCCTGACGAAGCTATTGATCGTCTATTGATGTTAAGGATATAGCTTCGTTTTCAAGCTTTCGGGCTGGTTTTCCAGCGTGGGGCAGTTGTGCTTTAAATGTACAGCCCTTGCGCTGACAATCTTCTTCCTTCTTGGTTTGGCGGAAGTTGGTCAGTATGGGGACTGCGTTCACCTGTTGCGTCACAACGGGCCGCCACGCATGCTCATGTCAGTTTTTGGTATCAAAACTATCACTCTAACTTAACCAACGTAAGTAAAAATACTGAGAAGCAAAATCGAAACTTTTTATTAAAATTACTGTCGGGTAACTGAATACCCATAATAAATAATGCTTCGGGTGCAAAGGGATAAACTTATCTGTGGACCATAATTAGACTTGTGAATGAATTTGCTAAAGTGTAAGCAGTAGCTGGTACCCATTGCATCTAAAAACTCTTTCGAACAATAATAAAATAAACGTCTAAGGAGATATCAGATTCAGCAGGATAATCTACAGATAATCCTTTGCAGCACCATTGAAGATATTGACTTCAACCTTTACAATTAATTTGATACTGCATATCCAAGTATTTCTGAAATGTCACATGGTCCAACAAGGGTGTTATGCCTTGACAATGCACCTCCAGAGTTATTGGAAACAAATTTTACGTTAAGTTCTTAACACATGTATCCGCTCAGATCAGACTTCTCGAATATGATAGCAAAACTTCTCACACTACCTTCCATTTGTTTAACAACATTCTGCTGCACCTTATAAATGTAAAGATTGTTTTTCTGCTCATATTGTACATTGTTTTTGTGTACAAAAATATCTTCTAACTGAGCAATGCAAATATGTATCCAACAGATGTGTATCCATAACGAAACACATGCAGATGATTTCGTTTAATGTTCAAACTGCCAGGTAACAGCAGTTCAACTCAAATAAGATGAGGCTCAATAACCAAAAAAAAAAATAGGGGGGGGTAGGGTGTAAATCACAATAAGAAGAACAACTTAAAACTACAGAAACATCATCATACTAAATTGTTAAATAACAGCACCTTTGCCTCACCTACTACTTGGGGTCGCCCACCTCTCCTCTCCATCATGCTCATGCTGTGCAACCATCATAATATCTTGAAGCAAAAGTGTACAGAAATAACGGCACTTGTTTGCTTCAAGAAAAAAATTACACACAGCAACACAGTATTCGAGGGAAAAACCAAATAAAATATGAACACTTTGCAGGCAACGGGGAAACTAAAGGGGATAGTGTGGTGTAAGTGTATGTGTGTGTGTGTGTGTGGAGGAAGTTTAGGAAAAGGTAAATATCCTTTTTTGCTGAATGGCCTTCGCCTAAAAAAGCAAATAAGAGTTGAGGAAAAATAAATATTTTAACGAGAGAAAAGGGTAAACCCAACAACAGAATACAGGGGGAAAAAACATCAAAAAAAGACGTAGTAAAACGATAATAACGAAGAACGGACTACTAAACTGGGTTAAAAACGTGTAATGAGTTCTTTCACTTCATCCCAAATGCCCCATACACACATACACCCTCCCTGCGCCCTCCCATAAACAAACATTTACTCACACACTCATATAATGCCTGGCATTAAAAGCAAAAGGAAATTTGCAACAATTTGTGTTTCTTTTTAACACTTTGAATACTGTTAGGCACATACGCATACACACACACAACCACAAACATTGCCAAACTTTGGAAAGAGTTCATGAGAGCGAATATAACTCGGGTTACAGTATGTCTCTAGGCGCTACTAAGAACTGGGGTTCAAATACTTTGCATTCAAGTTTTCAAAGGTTCCAAAATAAGCTTTAGAGATTTAAACTCTATTAGGTCCTAAAACCAAATACTCCGTCCCGTCTTGCAACGGCTCCTTGATGGCAAAGCTTGTTTTTATGACAGACGTTCATCGAATAATATCGCTTGCGTAATTAGCTTCGGTAGACCTGTGGTTTATCTACGACTTACGAAAACTTTTCAAGAAAAACTGAAAATCTTGAACGGGGTCAAATGGCACGGTCTCGATGGTCAGTTATAATCAAGACCACTTGAGGTGACTATGTGTCACTAGCTGTGCAGTACGTAGAGCCATCGTTAGTCTGTCGAAGTCATCCAATTCAAGCCAGACGAAGTTAGTCATCGAGCCTTAGTGTCGCTGTTGACAGTGATGGCCTAGCCAACGTCGTTCGCAAAGAAATATGGGCCGATTACGCTTTCAAATTAAATCCATACCAAACAGTGCCTTTTTCGGAATGGTTAGTACGAATCTTAATAGAATTGCTGTCGTCCCCAGTTGTTCCAGAATCCATTCAGCAAAACACACGCGTTGTCTATGGTAGTTTACCCTTCAGTTTCTGGTCATTTAAATTTTGTACAAGTTCATGCCCAAGTCACGATGTAATATATACTACAAAAGGCCTAGTTTTTGCAACCGGCGCGAAATCCACTACCTCTGATTCTCCTTCAAATTCTCATTGACAACAACGATGTTTTCGGCAGGTCTATCAGGTCTAGTTTCGTCTTGGTCGATCGTTTCACTGATTCAGTAGCCACGAATACTCTCGATTGGATGATTATAGCGATCACAAAATGCAGCGATCGCAAAATGAACGAAACGTGCAAAATATGGGCCGAATGGAACACCCATTTTATTAAAACAATTCAAGTAACTGCACGTGCTATTGAATGCAATATCTGTCCAAGGTGGGTGTGGCAAAGCAGACTGAATAAATGACAACCATTTTGACTAATATAAACTCAACAAGATGGCCGTGATCAAATGTGGAAGTTCGGAACTCCTTGTTGGAAGAGCGTCGAACCTAAAACCTAGCTTATAGAGAAAAATCGTAGATTTTTTGTTCACACTTTTGCTTATTCGTTGATTGTTAGTGGTTCCGAAGTCCCTGTTANNNNATAGAACACCATCATAGATAATAACAGAAGTCGTACAGTTATGAATTCTTTGTCATCGTTCTCTGTCAGATTAATCTTGTATATGGTACAACACGTTTAACTGTTATAGTGTGTAATGAAAAGTTTTATGAAAAATGCTGTTACACCTGTGAACGGAAACATTGAATTTCTAAGTCAGTCGCGAACTCATAATATCAACCAACTATTTCACCAACTTTGTAAAACTAGCTGTGCCTCGTTCGTTTTGGCAGCAGAATTTTTTTGTATTCCTCTGTAATGAGTATTCGTTTGTTCTGTGATTTGTTTACAATAAACTTGGTTACCTTGACTCATTTACGAAGTTTCTATATTACCGATTGGATTCGATCTCTTGTGGAAGATAAATATATGCTCGTTGTTCGAACAGAACAATGAATACCATGTCGTTATTTGGTACTCACGAGAACTGCATTTTGAAAGTATTTGTTTAACGATAAATCACCAAATTGTCGATTACTTAGCATATCGTGAATCTATTGCACCGTGAGCATATGTTACGTAGGGTATAAACTGGTGTTCGTGGCAGTAACACATGAATTATTTAACGAAAGGAATGCTTACGAAGTAATAAGAGTTTATGGAAACGAGGGTATTGCAAATGCTCTCCAAAAAGTGATGAAAGAGTCTGAATTCCCCTTAAGCTTAAGGTGTAGGTTGAAATTTGTCTACAAACGAAACGAGAATTTTTAGAAATTCATACTCAAAAGTCTGGCAAAACCAGGCCTATGCCTGATGTCAGACCACGAGAGACAATCATGTTGGAAATTTGTTGGATCCACAATAGTTTCATGTCAAAGGTAACTTACTATAGGTATTATTATTGTAGCGAAGAAGTGCCTTAATACTGCAACCCTGTAACCTAATGTAATGTCTCCTCCAAATCGATTGCCCTGATAAATTTCAGGATGTTTGTATGAATATGTTTCGATGATGCACTCTCATCGTCACAGAGTCTACATGCAATCCCTATTCTAAATAAGTGTAGCCTGTGTCCCCAGTGCCCTGTCAAAATACCGGTTATCAAGCTCAAGTTATTTCCAGACATTCTGTTGAATAACTGCTCTGTTGCTTGTAGTTTCCTAACAAATATTTCGATTGCCNGTTATTTCCAGACATTCTGATGAATGACTGCTCTGTTGCTTGTAGTTTTCTAACTAGTTTTTCGATTGCCTTAAACCCACATAGCTTGAGAAGTGCATCTCTTTATCTTACCTTTTGTTGAACATACTTTTCTAAACATCCGCTTCCACTCCGCAACAGGGTTCGGGTACCATCAGTGACGTGGAAGCTGCTTTCCTCGCCAGCACGTCTGCTTGATCATTGCCAGGAATTGACACATGATGTATGACCTAGCAAAGAGTACCCTTCTTACGCCTAACTAGACGATTCAGCTTCTCCAAACGGACCACCCATACTATCTTCAATTTGACCTCATAAGAGAGGAATGCGCTACTGTTGGTCTAACTGTCAGATAGTATTGCTATGTACCTCCTATCTGAATTGATTTAAGTTACATATTTCAAGAAATACTTTCAGGTATACGATATCTTCTAGTCTTACTTGCGCTTTGCATTTTATATCGAA
>QOCX01004120.1:0-15494 GCA_005959815.1 Sarcophaga bullata | reverse complement strand
ATTCTTAAGGCTCTGTTAGCCAGGTGTGGAAGTCGTAAAAACATTACGTACGTACGTTTGCGTAGTTATAGAAGCGTTAAAAATCTGACATCTGTCAACGGAGAATGTAAACAAAAACAATACAGAACAGAAAGCAAACAAAATGCAAATGAAATTTAAAAGAGAACCAATTAGGCCTTAATAAGAGAAAGGTATATTTGCTTCTTACATTTGATGCTCTAAATATTAATTCTTGTAATATGGAATATTACATTTCGGGTTTACTCATTGTCAATATATAAAGAATTTACACATAAATTCAATGTCGCACATTGTTCAATTCTAGGCTATATTTTTTTTATTAAATTTCAGTACAATACCTCTCGGATAAAAGATTAATAATTCTTTATGCACATTAGAATCATAAAGTATGTATTTAAAAATTTAAAAGATTAAAAAGGTTTATGTATAAATGGAAAAGTACCAAAAAGGGCACATAGCCACTTCAGATACATATTATTTATTGTTTTGTTTCAATTTTTTTGTACATATTATATTTTCATGTAAAAATTTAAAAGGTTAATATATATAAAAGTACCAAAAAGGGATATTCGTACCAACAACTTCACTACCTGAAATACATACATACATATTATTTATTTTTTAATTTTGTTTTATGCACTTTAGGATCATAACAATAAGTATTTATTTCTTAAAAAATTATTTTTTTATTATAATTTTATTACAAAATTAAAGAAATATTATAAAGTGCCGCTATTGGCAACTCACTCATGTTCAAATGTCATGTAGAAGCGTTAAGGAATTCTGTTTTATACAGATCCAGAGCGCTCATATCTGCTTATAAAATATATATCTACGTTTACGGATGCTATCAAATATAAAAGTATAATTCAATCTTAGTATTAATTAGGTGTGAAAAACTGAGGGATTAAAACAATTATTCTTTTATGTTTTCTGAGCTTTTAATTTATCCATAGCTTTGATTATTTGTAGTGTAGTGTATGTATAGTATTGAGTGTAGTGTATGAATCATTTTATTAAAAACAAAATAAACCAAAAAAAGAACAAACAAGGTCAACAAACTTTAAAATAAACTTTAGCGGAATCTGATATCTTAGAACAACACAATGACGTACCTTGTAAGTTTGATAAAATATGAATCGGTTGCAAATTCCAAAATAACTATGTAACGCTACTCTGTAAGAGCCCATAAACTTGCCTTACTTTGTAAAATAAATTGTAAATATGTTTAAGTTTAGGAATTAGAAATTCTCATTGTTAGTATTTAAGCGGAGAATTTTGATAAATAAAAAGATTATGATTTTGAACATCAAACAGAAAAGATCGTTGTTTGATTTTTACTACATGGCGATCCTTGCACTAAATTAGATACAATAGCATGACTACTATAATCTAATTACAAGAGCAACAGGCGATAGAACTAGCACACAGAGCTTATGCTTAGCTGGAATATATCAGGATCAGCCTGGGACGAAATAAAAGGAAATAAAAGGATCTGGAAGGAACTCAAACCAGCGATACTTATATTCCCACTACCAAACACAATAAAAACGCGGAGAGGAATCTTAGAAAGAAAAAAAAGAGTTACGAACACTGCTGGACATAGTCCAATATGATACAGAAATCGAAAAGAAATTAATTTAAAAAATGAACAAATTAAAATGGAAATAAAACTACTAAGGGTGCAACGATAGTCTAGTGTGTAGTGTGCTGGACCTATTAGCGTGAAGCTCGTGCGTTCGATTCCCACAACAGACTGGTCTGTTACATTACACTGAGCATATGGTCAAAGTTATTCAGCTCGTAGATAATTAAAATATAATTATATTAATAAATATAATTGTATTGTAATTAATAAATAAATAAAAGTACTAAAAAAGTAAAGAAGGAAAGAGGAAGAATAAATGACAAAAAAATAAAAAAAAAAATATGAAAAAATTAGTACTTGTATTATTGATTTTAAGAGCTATAATATACATATATACTTGTGTTATGGATCAAAGTAAGAATAACAAATATTGTAGAAAATTGATTAGAACAAGCAAACAGAAACTTTCAAGAACGAATTAGAAATCTTGTTAAAGTAAGACATTTTTTCTTTCTTTAAATAAATATTGTTACGAAAATGGAAATGATGCAACATCGTTTAACATTAAAATGTTAAACAAAAGCTACAAAAACATAAGCAATGGACTTGTTTACATAATTAACAAATAAACAAAAATATAGGAACAACATCAGTATAATGTAAAAGGGATAAACAAGTAAACAAAAAGCAACAACAACACTGCAAGTTAAACAAGATACACTAACAACAAACAAGTAAGCTTTAAAAATTTAAACAACGATGTTTACGTATATGGTGATTTGGAGAAGGCGTTTACGTTGCTATATAAAAGGCAAGGCAACCGATGGAGCAGAAGTTCAGTCAGTCTTGTGTGTGAAGGAAGATATAGTGGTTTGAAGATCTACAGAACAATTGTGTAACAATTGTTATTGTTTATCACAAAGGGCATAAACAGAGAGATAACAAAGAAAATAAAGAAATATTTAATATTAACCACAAATTTATTTTTATTTGCAATCTACGAGCTCATATTTAAAAATTTTTTAAAAGGTAAAAACGTAACAATTGTTGTCAAAAGTGGAATTGCAAGATCTAAAAGTAAAACAAAAGAAAATAAAACAAATTAGGCCCTATTATGAGTTTACGACTGTGATCGAAAGTCCTTATCGAACGAATTTGTAATTGGTATTATAACATTCATTCGATGTGTGTAGTATTATTGTGAATTCCACTTATTAGAGTTATTCACAATAATATCAGCTAATACACATTGTGCGGGATACAATTTAGATAAACAAAATTAAAATAATAATTTAAATTTTATTTTGGAATGCGCTAAAAAATAATAAAAAAAAGATGTAATAAAGTAATATGGATACTACGGAGATGTGGTTTGAAGATTCTTCAGATGAAGGTGAAAACTTATTGGAACCAGCCAGAAGTAGAAAAAAATTTAGGGATGCTCCCAATCCCTTGGAAATGGATTCGATTACGAAAGTGTATACTCTGTTAGGATATTGATGTGTTTAGCATGAAGAAATTTTATTCGCAGATTTATTAAAAACTTTCGACTGTGCAAAGACGCTTTTAAGGATTTGCTACCCACTACTGACGAATTGCTTCACCAATGTACACGTGCGAAATCCATTTCAAACATTTGAAAATTCTTACAGCGTACTCAGCTCTGTTTTCCGTTACTTTGGTTTTCGTTTTGGAATTCATGTGTGCCCACACCTGTTTAAGTAAATACTTCGAATTTATTTATACAGACATCGTACTATAGTCGAGCAAACCTTAATCCATTTGGTTGTTGACCTTACAGGTGGTCCCAAACAATTTATTTCCACTGTAATTTCCTACCATTTTTTGCCGCTTGCATTTTTGAACAAATGCCTTTAGCCAATTGGGAATTCTCCTCCAGTAGTGACACAAGGTTTTCCAACTGCAGTTTGGTACTCACAACCTTACTCCTTAATAAAATTAACAAAAATAGTAGTTCCTATCTAATATTTTGTCAAAAAATTAAAAACTTATATGTTAATAAATTACTTACTTACTTACTTAATTGGCCATAACAACGCGATTAACGGATTTCGGCCTGCCGCAACCACGATCCTTCCAGGCGCCTCTGCTTCTTGCGCGCCTACGCCAGTTGGTCACACCAATCGATGACAAGGCTTCCTCGACTTGGTCCTTCCAACGGATACAAGGTCGTCCTCTTCGCCGACTTCCGCAGATCCCCGCATCAAATACCCGTCTCGCCGGAGCATCCTCCTCCATTCGAACGACATGGCCGAGCCAGCGCAGCCGCTGGATATTAATACGCTGCACAACGTCCATGGTCGCTGAGGAGTTCATACAGCTCACTGTTGTATCGGATGCGGAAATCTTCGCCAACTCGCACTGGACCGAAGATCTTACGTAGGACTTTTCTCTCGAATACTCTCAAGGCTGCTGCATCGGTGCTAATAAGGTTCATGCCTCTGCGCCATAAAGAAGCACGGGTAAGATGAGCGTCTTGTAGAGTATTAGTTTTGTCGCACGAGAGAGGTCTCTGTTACTCAATTGCCTATTGAGACTATAATAGCACCTGTTGGCAAGAGTGATCTGCGCTTGATCTCCAGACTGACATCATTTTGGTGGTAACAGCGAAGCCAAGATAAATGAATTCCTTGACTACATCAAAAAGTATAGTTATCGACCGTAACTTGAGAATCAGTACGCCGCACTTCTCTACTTGTCGATAACATATACTTTGTTTTGCCCTCATTTACTGTCAGATCCATCTTCGCAGACTCCCTTTCAATAGCGCTGAAGGCAGCAGTAACACTCGCTTGGTACGCCTATGATGTCAATGTCGTCAGCGTACGCAAACAACTGGACACTTTTATGGAAGATAGTGCCATTGCGATGCACTCCCGCCTTCCACAAAACACTCTCCATGACGAAGTTGAAGAGTTGCATGATAAGGGATCGCCTTGTCTGAAACCTCGCACGGTATCAAAAGGTTCGGAGAGATCCATTCCTACCTTGACGGAGCTGCAGAATTCCTCAACGTCATTCTGCATAGCTTTATCAGCTTCGCAGTTATACCGAGCTCAGACATTGCGGCAAAAACACGGCCCCTTATGGGGCTATCAAAGGCTGCCTTGTAGTCGACAAAAAGATGTGTGTGGCGTAGTGTGAAGCTCTGATCGATGGTGGACTTGTCATGTCTGAAGCCGCACTGATAAGGTCCAATCAGTGTTTTGACGAGTGATTTCAGTCGTTCACACAATATGCCTGTAAGAACCTTATATGCAATAGGGAGAAGGCTTTTACCCCTGTATTTGGCGCATAACGTAGGGTCTCCCTTTTTCAGGACAGGACAGAGGACACTGATCCAGGCGATTGGACTTCGCTGCACACATTTGTTAACATATAGCGGGTGCAATAATGCCATCCAGGAGGGACCACGAGGAGGCTGCGTGTCAACTTGAATACAGCAAAACAAGGATCGCACTGGTGGTCGCCACGTTGACCACAGTCAGAAACTTTATCTTGTTTGCATGCAATCCATCCCTCCTAGGAACATTACAAGTTCATTAAATTCGGATAAAATTGATTGGTATCGTTTTGAAAACAAACAAAAAAGACCAATAAAAGTTATGATCAGGAATTTACATTAGTCGAAAACTTGATTGTTGCAGACCTGCAATCGCAGTGGCTTAAGGCTATTGAAGCTGTAAATAAATTTCAAAGGAAAACAAAGGAGCCTCTGAATATGTTCAGAGTATTGTTTGAATTCACAGAAGATGTCAAAAAGATATACGGAATTAAACATATTCTTAACACAATTGTGCAAGTGGAACTCGTCAAGCAACAGTCCTACAATTCCGAAAGTGTCAATCGCTTGGGATAAAAATTATGGCAATAAACAACCGCGTTGTGAGAAATGTGCTGGAAAACACAGCACCCTTGAATGTAATCGCAAAATTAGTCAGTGGAAGTCCTCCAATTGGGTTGGTCCCCACCCAGCAAAGGAACTTCCAAAACGGCCAAGTAGGGAAATGTATGATAATTTTAATTCAAATCGTTTAATTGGAATGTACGATCCAGTTACACAAACTGGTCAACAGAACAAAGTAGATCAACATTTATCTTATGCATCTGCTCTGAAAAATGGAAATAATGTTTCGACAAGTAACGGGGTCACAAATTTATAGGAAGAGTTTTTTAAAATTTAAATGGGGTTAAAAGTATGTTATGGAATTCTAATTGCCTAATGAAGAATCAAAGAGAGCTAGAAGTAGAAAACCTTTTATAAGATTCAGAAACTATTACGTATGTATATCACAAAAACCCAAAATACAGCTGGAGGGGGAAGTGCGGTTATAATACGGAAAACATAAAACATTACGAAGAAGAAAAACTAAGTACTGAAAATTTTCAAGCAACAACAGTTCAATTAACAACAAACTCACAGAACCTGCTGATAACGTCAGTATACATCCCTCCGCGTCACTCAGTTAAGTTAATTGATTATAAAAATCTCATAACAAAACATGATTCATCATAGATGGAGACTTTAATGCTAAGAATACTTATTGGAGATCCCGTTTGACACTTCTAAGGGAAAGGAACTATATGAGGCAATTTTGGAAAACGGATGCGAAGTTGTGCCAACAGGTAGCCCAACGAATTGGCCAATAGACAGTAGTAAAACACCTGGTCTTACAGATTTTTTTATAATAAATAAGATATCAAAGTCGTATCAAGCTAGATGATGAAATTGAGGAAGACGTTGAGTTTGTTTCGAACTAAATTCAAAGTACTGCGTGGAAAAGCACTCCGAACCCTCCAGATAAACAACAATTGCATACCCTGCTTATATAGGGGAGATGATAAAAAATAAAAGAATGTTGAAAAGGATAATGACGGCGATCTAGATTTCCAGCAGACAAGACAAGACTTATAAGAATGACACACGAACTTAGCTTAGAAATCAAAAAGTATAAGAACTCACGTTTCACGTTGCAAAGGTTGGATAATGGAAAACATCAAACCATTCATTGTGGATATCAACAAAAAAACTTAAAGGGACCCACAACACAAATTTCTCCCATTCACATGGGAGACGGAAATTGGGCCAGAACAAATAGTCAAAAGGCAGAATTGTTCTCTAGCTATCTTGCTAGTGTGTTCTCTCTTGATACTATACTTAATGATCAAGATGACTACACAAAATCTGTTGTAACACCAGTTCAAGTTGAAATGTCCTGTATTCGACTTAATAAGAACTGAAGTTCTTAAACATCTTTCAAATAATATAATCCTAAAACTAACAGAAATTTTCAGTCTCATTTAGACTGCTTCATGTACCATCGTTTTACAAAGTCGCCGAAATAGTAATGATACCAAAACCTAGAAAACCTCCAACTGAAGTTAAACCATATAGATCTATGCCTTCTGTCCATCTTATCGAAATTATCACCATGTCGAAAGCGATTTGAAAACACCGCGTTTTCCAGATAATGCGCGTATATATTATGTGCACGAAAGCTAATTCCAAGGGGTTAGGTGAACCGCACAAATATTGAAAAATTGATGGGTACAAAAAGAAATAATAGGTGAGAAAACAAGTAATTAGTGAAGAGAATATACTATTCTTTAATTGTTATTGTGATTAACTTTTTTAAGTTATTAATCAATTTAAATAAAGATAATATAAATTCAGTGAAATACAATTTTTAAAGAGAAAGATGTCATTCGGAACAACAAAAGAGAAATATAAAACAAGTGAACACCGGCTTAAAATATTGTTACGAAAATAGAAATGGTGTAACTTCGTTTAACATTAAAATGTTAAACAAAAGCACAAAAACAAAAACAACGAACTTGTTTGCCAGATTGACAAATACAGAAGAATAAAACAACAATATCAGTACAACGAAAAAGGGATAAGCAAGTAAACAACAAACAACAACAACTGCAGGGACAAGCGTAAACAACCTACACTAACAACAAGCATGCAAACATGTAGAATGTAAACATGTTGTTTACATTCATAGAATAGAAATCTCTTGAAGGCGAAGACTAGAACCTTCGCCTACGAGAACATTCATCAGACTGTTTACGTCCCTATATAAAATGCAAAGCAAATCATGAAGGATCGGAGTAGAAGTTCAGTCAGTCTTGTGTGAAGACGCGTTGCGTGTGAAGTAAACCAATCGTGGTTTGAAGATCTCAGTTACAAAGATCTACAGAACAACTGTGTCTTAATTGTTATTGTTTATCGCAAAGGGCATAAACAAAGGAATAACAAATAAGGCAATTGTTGTTGTTAGAACCAGTTGTGAACAGTGGCACACAAATTTATTTTTATTTTTATTTGCAATCTACGAGCTCATATTTCAAACGTTTTTAAATGGTAAAAACGTAACAATATATTATTATTTATTTATGTTATTTGAAAAAATAAAAAAATTGTAATTTTCAAGTTTTGTGAGAGTAATGTCATAATAGTTTTAAAATCAACTTATCATCGACAATCAAATGGCAGTGCAGAGAGAGCTGTTCAGACAGCAAACAATGTTTGAAAAAGAGTTTAATAGACTTAAATACCCAACATATAACATGGGAATTGTGATTATATAATGTTTTACTAAAATATAGAAATACGCCATCAACAGTAACTAAAGGCACACCACCAAACATATTTAAATTTCAACCACGCACATTATTAGACGTAATGGTATCTAAAAAGAAGGAGGATGGGGAACTACATACTGAAAAGCAAATTTGTGGCCGGCAAGATGAGAGAAAAATCAAAAGTAATCTTAAGAATTGCAGCGGAATTGCGTCCCAGTTTAAAAATAAAAATTTTTGTGGAAATGAAAATATTTTGTATAGGACAAAGCCTTCTCTCGTAAGTCAAAAATTACAGTACGGCACAGCACTTCCACCATACTTGATATTTCATCTCAATCGAAATTTCCCTTGGCCACTCATCTGAAATAGCTCTGTAGATCTCTGTCAATATCCTATCAGTTTGCATTTCCAAATCAATGCCATCTAATTTTAAAGGTAATTAAACTAAAACATATGTTATTAATGCTATCCGGTTCAATATCTGTTGGCACGTCCAGACGTAAACGAGAAAGTCCATCAGCATGTTTCATATCTGAAACTTGTCTATATTTTATTTCAAAATCGTACATTGACAAAAATAAAACCCCTTCTCTGAATTCTACTTGATGCTACCCCTGATAAATCTTTGTTACTACCAAAAATAGCTCTTAGTGGTTGGTGCTCAGAATGTATTGTAAATTTTAATACATATATTTATGAAACTTTTTGACTGAAAAAATCATAGCCAAACCTCCCTGTCATGTGGGTTATGCCTGGAGTCTTGAAAGGGCTAGTTGGCAACACTAAGGATAGAAATTTCAAGGCCGGAATGAGTGTAGTAAACGACTACAGAAATAGAAAGAGACAAACTATGTTTAAAAAATAAAGGTACAAAACAAATAGGGACTCAATGCAGTTCAAGCTGCTGAAAGCTGTGGCTGATATGGAATGGAGGACATTTTGTTTGGAAAGCGAGGTGATTTGTAAGCAAAAAACTTGGAAGACGATTTTTTTTAATTTTTGGCAAGTGTGGAAGAAGGTAGCAGGCGGCACCAGAAAAACCAAATAGGCGAGTGTGCGCAGAAACAAAAAGAAATATATATATGTATATAAAAACGTGTTGCTGAATTCAAAAGCAAATTTTATTTAAAAGTTAAAAATAAAAAAAATAAAAAATAATAGACGCAAAAAAGTGCTTTGACAAGAATAAAAGGTTAAATTGTTTTAACAAGAAAAAAATAAAAGCAAACGTACTCTTTGCTTTTACTTCGAAAAAGAAAAAAAATAAAAAAATCCTATTAACAAAATAATAATTAGTTTTTGGTTTAAAACAAAGAAAAGTATAAAAAATACACCTGGGAGCCGCATCATCCGCTACCTACCACTTCCTGCCACACATCAGCTCCATCCAAGTCTCCAACAGCCATCCTTCATCTGCTCGGGGATCTCGCTACTTACATCTTCCTGGCATACATCAGCTCCATCCGAGTACTTCAGCAATCTTCACTCATCTGCATTGGGTCATCTCAATCGTCAGCATCTTGAGCAGTATCCCGCACCCCTGTCTGTGGTTAGCAGAGTTTTAATGTATCATAAAGCCAAGTATTCGACTAAACGTGACATGAGACTGACCAACCTAGAACCGAACAAAAAGAAAATTTTAATCTTAAATATATATTTTATTTAATAAATATAAATAGGATTTTTTGTATATACGTATAAACCAGTCCCTTAACGACCCTTATAAAACGAGCTCGGGTTATTAGGGTTAACGTTCCATTTAGGCGTCCTATTGACCTAGAAAGAATAAACGTAAATTTTAGCGGTTCTGACAAGAAAAAAATTGCGCTAGAAGTTTTAAAATTTCACTAGTTTTTTAGTTCTTATTATTTCTCTTAATTTTACTTTAATTTAGAAATCATTTGTTTTTTTTTTAATTTATTAAACATTTGATTTTTATATTGACTTCCTTTTAAGAAAAGCTTTAATCTTTATTTTTTTATATAAACTTTTGAGGAATTTTATTTAAGATTTAGTTCTCTTACTTTTAATAAATCAACTTTTATAACGTTTTGAAATGAATTTTTAAAATATTCCGTTCTTTTTCTTATTAATAATGAGTGGTTGATTGTAGACAACAGGTAAGACAGTAGGTTGATGGTGAGGTAAACGAAGGGTAAGATTGCGTTCGGGATAGCTCTAAAATTCTAGGCTTTCATGTTGGGATATTTTTGGATTCCTGTGGGTGTGTCTTAGAGCTTCAATGACATCTGCAAGCTCTCTTCATATATGCTGTGCAACTCTAGTATCTCTTCTCCATTTAGTTTCCGTTGATATTAGTTTCACTTTCGGGTACCACAGAATTTTTTATCTATTGAGATAGATTTGTTATAGCTCAAGCTGGTATGTTTTTTTTTGTGTGCGCGCCTAAGGCCCAGAAATTCGGCAAGAAGCACCCCAGCCGTCGAGCCACAGCCCGGCAAAACGCGAGCATACCAGCGCCGCCGATTATCTGAGCACACTGCCTTCTGCTGTTTAATTCTCCAAACAGATTTAACATAATTTTTGGAAGGACAATTTACATTAAACGCATTTATATATTACCATTACGACATCTCTATGTAATTACGCATAATCTTTTCTGCCTCTGACAAATGCGAACATTACCGGTTTTTCTATTCCGTCAATTAAATGAGGGCTAGCATTATTATTGGTTTCGTCGGTCCATCTTCGTCCTCTTAAAACATTCTACATGGTCATTAGTCCAATGCCATTTAGAATTTTTCCGTTCAATTTGAATAATAATGATAATTCGCCTGAAAATTTTCGAATAAATCTGTGATAGAAATTAATCATTCCCAAGTAAGATGCTAATTATGCCCTATTTTGCGGTTCTGGGGCATCCAAAATTGCTTCAATTTTTTCTTTACTAGGCTTTGTTCCATCTTAAAATCTTTAATAATCGCGTTTTTAGATTTTTCAAATACCATATCATATTTAAGATCAACGTCCATCAAACTATTTAAATCACTACTACACCGATCAGAAGGTAAAAAAAACTTCTCCAAGAGCGATATAAAACATCCAATCAACTTCGGCTAAGCAAAGGAACAAAATTTTCAAAAGTATTTAAAATTGTTAATTCTAAGTTATAAATTTTGTCATTCACAATTACATCTACTTTTATTTTTCTAAAAGTGTCTAAGGTTTTTCCTGAAATCAATTTCATTTGGCAATTGTATTTTATTACTTTATAGTTTTCAAATTTTTTATCCAAAATACTTTTCCTCACAATACTTTCGCAAGCGCCCTTATCAATTTCAAATACTATTTATATCCGTTAATTTTTGTTGTTAATTCTCGAAGACTTATATGAACTTACACCCAGCTCTATTTGTTATAGCTCAACAGGCATATTGGGTTATTGACGCTCGAAAACTCATTTGGAAGTTGACATTTAAATGCCTAAAATGGTTTCACCAACGACAAACCATATCCCAGCAGATAAGGGCAGACCTTCCAAGAATTCGTGTACGATAATCTTTTCCATTCGAAAATTCTGGTTGTGACTTTGTTGGCCCCCTTCTGTTAAAACAGTTTGCTGGAAGAAACTCTAAAAGTTCGAAGGGATATATTTGCCTATTAGTTTGTCTCGTTGCATCTGCTATCCATTTAGAGATTGTAACCCATTTGAGTACAGAATGTTTTTTTTTTTAGAAGAAAATATCGTCTGATCTATAGCGAAAACGGGAGAAATTTTATTGGCGTCTCTCGACGACTGGATGATATGCACAAATTACTCGTGTCACAAGCCCATTACGATATTGTCTCCGCATCTTCAGCTGAAGACGGAATACGATGGAAATTTTTTCCACCAGTAGCTCCCCATTGGGGCGGAATATGGGAATCAGCAGTACGATTAGTGAAACTTCACCTTAGACGAGTAATCAAAAAGCACAGAGTAAACATTCGAGCAGATGCATACGTTATTGACACAAGTCGAAGCAGTGGTTAACTCGAGACCACTTGGTGCTGTCCCAGATACTGAATTTGGCTATCTCTCTCCTGCACATGTTCTGATTGGACGTCCATATACTTCAGTGCCAGAAGGCGATATTACAGAAGTACCCGTTAATAAGCTTGGCTATTGGCAACATGTACAAAACACGTTTGAAGGCTTTTGGCTGCGTTGGCATAAGGAATACCTGACTTCCCTACAACAGCGACCAAAATGGCACTATGCGAAGAGTAATTTAGCAGAAGGCAATGTGGTTCTAGTAAAAGAGAAACATCAACCCCTAGCAAAATGGCTAATGGCTAAGGTAATCAAGGCATATCCTGGCGTTGACATTAGTACAGCTACCTGTATTCTGAAACCATGTTTCAGGGCGGCGCGGGATATTAAGGAACACATTATGTGTTCTAGATTATTACCTTCACTGTATGATCTTAATAACAAAAAATAAATAAATTAACTAAATTGTTGTTGTAACTATTGTTTTAAATTACTTTACAATTGCTTTTGTTACTTCTGTCTTGTACTTATTTTCTCTTATACGCTGTGACTTAAGAAGAGAAAGCATTAATTATTTTGGTTCAGTATATTTAAAACATTTGTTACAACTTTACTTTAGCTTCGTCTTTGGTACAAGTAAGAGATTACGCTCGCAAATAAAGTCACGGGAAAAAAGCAAATTCAAATATTTTTTAAACAAAATAAAATTTTCCTTATTTTGACGGAATAAACAAAAGGATAATTGTTTTATTTCCCATCAGTAACAATATATTAAATTATAATTTTATTATGTTTTTGTACCTTATTGTTTCCTAATAAAATTAAATTAAAAATACTTGTGTCTTTTGTTACACTTTTTATTAATGTTTTGATCTGGTTCATCGTTGATAATTTATACATATGTATATATTTATAGAAAATGACGTATGAATATGATATTTCTGACATTTTTACCGCCTTTGAAAACATGTAGAAGTAAGTATAGGGATTAAACGATAAAAGTTCATACTTGATACTTTTATATCGATCTCAAACAAGTATCGATATTTTTCTAGTGATGTTTTTAATTTTTTTTTTTAATCAGTCGAAACTTAAATGATAACTCAAAAGTCAATAATATCTAAATCTCTCTACCTGTTGTTTTTTATCCGTAAGTTCGTTATTCACTAGAAATTAATTTGGGCTTACCTATCGTATGGACGTGTTTTCGTGGTGCTCTGTAGATACCATCGCAAAATAGTGAAAATACGGTACAAATCCAAACTTGGAAGAAAATGAACTATATATTGAATGTGTACACCGCGATGCCTCTTGCGATTTGCGCGTGTTTATCCCCACATAAAATACCTAATAGGAAATGGGGACGACTGAACAAAATAAAGATGACACACCTCGCAACAGTCTATGCACTTTTAGAATTGCCAAGGTTAAAGTGTTTGAAAAGAGTAATAATGAGTTAATTCTACGTGTCAAACAATTGAAACAAGTTTGTATACAACTGCAAGAGGAGAATATAAAACTAAGAACAATTATAGAAAATAATCCTGAAATTGTTATTTCAGATACAGGAAAAACCACCCCAAATCAAAATGGTAGTCTTCGAAAACTGGATACTTCAAAAGAACAAAAAGAAAAATCGGTCTAGGAAATAAAAGCTGAATCATCACCTGAATGTTCTGGCACTAACATCAAACGAACGGATGAAAATGTTAACTTATATAATCAAACAAAAACACAAGGTACAGTTGTATCTTTCGAAAATCGTAGTACATCTCTAAGCAACAGCGTTCGAAATACTAATAGAAATGATAAGGCAAATATAGAATTAAAACCACCTCCAATTGTGGTTTCAAATGTGGAGAATTTCCAGGAGTTCCACCGTTTTCTAGGCAGTGAAATAAATAATAAATTCCTTATAAAAATTATTAACTAAAGGATCATATAAGATAAATACTTTCCATTTAGATGATTATAGTAACATTACTTACTTACTTACTTAATTGGCCATAACAACGCGATTAACGGATTTCGGCCTGCCGCAACACATCCTTCCAGGCGCCTCTGCTTCTTGCGCGCCTACGCCAGTTGGTCACACCAATCGATGACAGGGCTTCCTCGATTTGGTCCTTCCAACGGATATAAGGTCGTCCTCTTCGCCGACTTCGAAGATCCGAAGACCGAAGATCTTTTCTCTCAAATACTCTCAAGGCTGCTGCATCGATGCTTAATAAGGTCCATGCCTCTGCGCCATAAAGAAGCACGGATAGGAAGAGCGTCGTGTAAAGTATTAGTTTCGTCGCACGAGAGAGGTCTCTATTACTCAATTGCCTATTGAGATCATAGTAGCACCTGTTGGCAAGAGTGACCCTGCGCTTGATCTCCAGACTGACATCATTTTTAGTGGTAACGGCGGAGCCAAGATAGATGAATTTCTTGACTACATCAAAAGTATAGTTATCGGCCGTAATCTGAGAATCAGTACGCCGCACTTCTCTACTTGTCGGTAACATATACTTTGTTTTGCCCTCATTTACTGCCAGACCCATCTTCGCAGACTTGAAGAGGTCGCATGATAAGGGATCGCCTTGTCTGAAACCTCGCACGGTATCAAAAGGTTCGGAGAGATCCATTCCTACCTTGACGGAGCTGCAGGAATTCCTCAACGTCATTCTGCATAGCTTTATCAGCTTCGCAGTTATACCGAGCTCAGACATGATTCATCATAGATGGAGACTTTAATGCTAAGAATACTTATTGGAGATCCCGTTTGAACACTTCTAAGGGAAAGGAACTATATGAGGCAATTTTGGAAAACGGATGCGAAGTTGTGCCAACAGGTAGCCTAACGTATGCCTAACGTAAGACAGTAGTAAAACACCTGGTCTTACAGATTTTTTTATAATAATAAGATATCAAAGTCGTATCAAGCTAGATGATGAAATTGAGGAAGACGTTGAGTTTGTTTCGAACTAAATTCAAAGTACTGCGTGGAAAAGCATCCGAACCCTGCTTATATAGGGGAGATGATAAAAAATAAAAGAATGTTGAAAAGGATATGACAGCGATCTAGATTTCCAGCAGACAAGACAAGGCTTATAAGAATGACACACGAACTTAGCTTAGAAATCAAAAAGTATAAGAACTCACGTTTCACGTTGCAAAGGTTGGATAATGAGAAACCATCAAACCATTCATTGTGGATATAAACAAAAAAACTTAAAGGGACCCACAACACAAATTTCTCCCATTCACATGGGAGACGGAAATTGGGCCAGAACAAAT
>QOCX01004118.1:0-10228 GCA_005959815.1 Sarcophaga bullata | reverse complement strand
CTCTCTCTCTCTGTCTTTCTCTGTCTTTCACTATCTCTCTGGTAAGTTTGTTTCTATGTGTGTTTTTTTTAGTTTTTGTTTACAAAATTTATTATGATACACTTTGATTACACATGTTAATTTACGCACACACATACATACACACACAAAGTGACATACAATAACACACACTCCCTCGTTCATTTATGGCATTTGGCTCTCCCACACATAATGGACTTTTGGGACACACACTTAAATATGCATTAAGTGCCACTACTATTTGCAATGTACAGTGCACGATGTAAGTATTCGTTTAAAAGGGACAATTTTAAAACGTGTTTGGGATTTTTTCAGACTTTTGCCTTAAAAGCAAGCCCGATGACAAAAAAAAATGGAAAAAATGTTTCTGGTTTTAGTGCTAAAAGAAAACAATTTTGGTAGATGCTCCACGTTACTTAAATCTGTCGCACGAAGTTTTCGTTAAACTGCATGTCCTGCCTCTCATGGATAAAATTAGCACACAAAGACCGTGGTCTAAGAATAACGAAGTGAAATCCTGGGTTGTAGTAAGCAGTTAAGTTAAGATTTTTTTAATTGAATTTGCTTGATTTCATTTCTTGATTGAAATTTAAATCAAAATCGAAAATAAAACACGAAAAAAGTTGTTAAAAAAAAATAAAACTCTTTTGAAAATCCTGACATTAGTAGTATACTTTTGTGACACACTGCATGTATAATTGTGCACCATATTTAATACGTTGTTGTGCTACATATTCCTAAACTTTTACGAGCCGCAAAATAATAATAATGAACGTAATAAAAGAAATTATAAATGCAATCAAAACATAACAAAATACTCTCGTACTTGTACTCGCACTCGCACTAGCACTCGCATTCGTTCAACAATGATAACAACAACAACAACATAGCAACAACAATCATTAAGAATTATTCATCAACGATGTCAACAGCAACAAAGAAACGAACGTAAAGAGAACAATTTTGTTTCTTATTATTTGTTATTGTTCTTGTCATTGTTGTTGTATTGTTTTGATTAAGAGAGAGAGAAACAAAACAAAGTAAACAAAAAGAAAAACAAAGGCAAGAAAAAAATCCAAGATCAAAGCTGAAATACTAGAAGATGATGATACACTCTCACTCACTCACTCACTCATACAATAAGAAGAGGTAGTAGAATAAGAAGCAGAAGATGAACCAGAACAAGGAGATGTCACTTGTATTAATACAGTGAGAACGTATAAATGTAAGCATGTGTATAGGCATGGGTGTGTGTGTGTGTATTATTATGTTGGATTTTAAACACGCCAATGTGTGTAGGCATTTACACACCGCAAATAGTGTAGCAACTTATAGAAAAACAAATTTTAGGAGAAGGAGAAACAAAAAAAAAAGCAACGCATTTTAAATAGAACTGCAGAACTGAATTTCAATTCAATTCAATAGAAATGATAAAAAAAAACAAAGAAAAAATGGAATTAAAATTAAAAAAAAAAGAAAATTACACAAACAACACTAACTGACTGACTGACTATAAATAAGAAACCCAAGAGAGAAGAACAAAAAACAAAAAAAAAGTGCCGTTGTTATATTTTTAGCTTGAAACGCTAAATTTAACAAGACGCAACGAGATGACAATCAATATGCGAGCATCACTTGCGTATCTTAGATTTGTGGGGCGCAAAGGGAACAAAACATTTTTTTTTTGCTTAATTTTTCAAAGTCAAATGCTTTTCAGAATTTGAAGTGAAATTCATACTACCAATATGAAGGAATATTGAGAATAGAACAGTCACAATTGGACAGTCTTTTAAAGGGACAAAGTGAGTGAATGATAGACAGTCAGACAGTCAACTTGGTGCAGAAATGAAGCAAAAAAAAAGCAACGAAAAAAAAACCCAAAGAGAGCGAAATTGTTTTATAAAGATAAGCTTTCTATTTATAATCATTACCGACAATAAACAACATTACGAAACACATGTGTTTACGTATGTATAGGCATCATCTTCACATGAACACATGCAAATATGCCTTGCACAGTGGTGATATAAGTCGTTCGCTATGGCTATCACAAAGCATTTCTTTCATTTTCTTTTTTTTTTCCTTTGCTCCCTCTCAGCTGCATTACTTAAGTGCTCGTCAGAAAGGTTTGAAATCCAATTTCTCAAGAGGAACCCTTTTAGAAAATGTTATTTAAGGGTGTGTAGTGGATACAGTAGCATCATAACTTTAAAAGGTCCTAGTATTACGGCAAAAGACATATTCCATCTGGTGAAGGCAAACCTAAAACTCCGAAAACAAAGCATTTTCGCAGAAATAAACATAAACTGATGCCATATGTTGAAAGAAAATTCAATAGAAGGTATGCAGAGGCCAGTTAAGAACTTACCCAGTTCCTAATAAGATATGATGCTTATAGTAGTTGCCTATAAATTGCTTCGGGAACAAAATCGAACTAAGGTATTTCCGTTTTTAACAAAAGATTACCAAACTTCAGTAGATGTTTTTGTACGAAATCTGCCGAAAGTCAAGTGGAATTGATAATGGAGGTGATGCTATTGCTCGAAGAAAACTAGAACGCATTTGTAGAAGTTCTTACACACTACTGCCGAAGCACTGTTTTTAGCAAAAGAAATCCACGATGCTATAAACATGCATCACAATCGTAAGCCAAAGGTGCGGAAAGGTTCTACTATTATTAACAAGCACTTTTGCTCGATCCTCCACGAGGTTTTCAAATAGTTTCCAAGGCATTGCTATTCTCCCTTGAAGAGCTATCTAGTAGTTAAGCAACCTATAATCACAATCCTTTACCATCCTTCTATCAACATGGACGCATTCAAATTGATCTTTCTTGATACCAGATGTAGGAAAAGTTTTCACAAAGTTGAGTAAAGAAAGCGTTGGCTTATGTGTAACATATTATTAGATACCAAGGAACCTATTCCTGATCTCTGGAGTGTATAAGTCACCTTCGGGACCTAACTTAGATCATGGATAGGAGAATTATATTTAAAGAAGAACTGTGTGGCCATTTCTTTTCGTCTTTCAGTTATTTTTTCATGGCGCCGTATTGTTTTAAACATTTACTTGCTCACAACCATAATCCTCATCCTTTAAATATTAATGTTCAGTTTAGATAACTCCCTGCTGTAGGCCTGTTTAATCGCCCGCTTAAAGCATTGTAACGTCAGCATCATCAGTTGCCATAGTCTAGTAGGTAGTGTGTTAGCTTATTAGACGTAAGGCCACGATTCAAACCCCAGTTCAGACGTCAAAATGAAAATATAAAAATTGTAGTTCTTCGACGGCTTGCTTTCAGTAGCTTTCTGGCAAAAACTCTGAGCGTAAATTAAATTCTCATGAAAAGTTTCTCAAAAATCTGTCGTTCGGAGCCGACTTTAAACTGTAGGCGGGACCTCATGTATAAAATTAACACACACCACATAACTGATGTGAGAAGCTAGGTTGTAAGCCTGACTGAAGGGTTGTATGCAACATCAGCACACATATCTCTAGTGTTTATTCGTGCATTTTTCACTACAATATGGTTTTTTACAATGACTCTCGAAATATTTTCCAAGGCCAAGGCTGCCTTTTAAAGCGTTATTTGTTTTTCATGGCGAAATGGCAATGCTTACCAAACATTTTTTGCATTGTCGCATGTCACAAGTCTTTTTTTTTTATACCGAATAATTTGGATTTTTAAATCCAAATGGCAATAAAATCAATCATTAAAATCAACCACCCATATATATGGACTTAAAAGAAGGATTATATTAGTTGGCCAGTTAGACGGGAACAGAGTGACGTTTCGAAATGAAATGACACTTACGGATGATAAATTGCTCAAATAAAAGAGGGATTACAGAATTACAGACACTGAAATTTGATATTCAGAGAGAAAATTAATTACTGTCTAAAGTCTGTCCCATGGTTTAGAAACAGTCTCCTGCTCTGATCATATGGCCTCCAAAGTGCAAAGGGCAAATAACTTTGGAAAATTAAAAATTTTTTTATTTTATTTTAAACCACTGTATAGTATTTTATTTTTTTTATTTTTTTTTCGTATTTTGTCAACAATTTATTGATGAAACTGACACAATATGACATTCATACTAACAATGTATTGTATGTATAAAAACGATTATGAATGTGTGTGTATTTGTTATATTGATTGCATGGATGATTGGATGGATGGTCATAGAACTGATAAGAATTAAATATGAAAAATAACAACAATAAATAATGCTATCAATACAATACTATCACTGCCTATCATATACATACATACACATACATATGTATGTATAGACAGCTAGCCAGCCTACAAGCAAACAACATGTATCAACATACGATGCGTACGTTTTGTTATCTGTTTTGTTTTTGTTTTTTTTGTTTTTTGTTTTATTTATTTATTTTGAAGGCAAAAAACAACACACAAAAAAAAATAATATGAAATCGCATTTTACGTCTGAGCTTTATGGTACTTAAACATAATTTGATTTAATTATGCCTATAAATAATAAACATACATACATATGTATACACATACATACGAGTTTAAAGTTATAAATAGGAAATATACAGTTAATACTTACATTTACTTTGTAAAAATATATATGAAAAACTGAGATTGTTTTTTTTGCACGTTTAAGCTTGATTTTAAAGTGATATTTTCAATAAGAAATTCAAATTAATTTTGCAATGCAGCTGCAATAAAAGCTTTTGTAATAAAAAACAACAACAACAACAACAAAAATTACTTAGAAAATGTTGCGCGCGTAAATAACAAAAAAACAAGCGTACAATAACGTTTATGGCAAAATGGTGTTCAAAGCACTTCCGTTTTCCGTTTACATTACGTACATTTGAACGTAACGTTGCATTCAATCAAACAAGTGACAAAATTTCTAAAAACACATGTATTAACACTATGGCACACGTACACACACACTAACACTGTCTCGCTCTATCTCTCTTTCTCTTTCGTTCTTTTTTTACTTTGAATTACTGATTTCCAAAAGAGTACACACACACACACTCAATTTTTTTTTTTTTTTTTGTTTACAATACAATACAAATAGTTTTACTATATTACGTTACTACTCCTATTCAAACCGGTGTAAGCGTTTTTTGCCAGGAAATAAATCGCGCGCTTCTTTATTTTGATTTTAAAAACAATACGTTATTGCGTACATACATTGTATAACGGTAATATTTTTTTTTTATCTCTTTAATAGTTCGTTGTCAATTAAATAAGTTGTAACATTTATTGTTGCAATATTATATTTTCCTTTATTTTATTGTTATTTTTTCTTCTTTTTCTTTTATTTTAATATTTTCAATTCTGTAAGAACTCTTTTTCGCTTTAAGAAAACAACCGTTACGTATGGCAGCTGAACTCAACTAGAATTTGTGTTAAAATTCCATTTACTTTCAACCCATTTCAACTAAAGCGAACGAATCTGAAGTGGAACGAACGAACGTCAGACAAAATAGCATTTCTTTCTATACGAACAGCATCCACAAACAAAACCGACAGACATTAAGAAAGAAGAGTCTTTTGCTTAATTGTTGTTCTTTTTGTTTTTTTTTTTTATTTCTTATTATTTTACTCCACAATACTTTCCTTGTAAACAAACAAACACACACACACACAGTCTCTCTTGGCCATGCAATATAAGAAATGAGAGAGAAAGAGGGAAGGCATATACCGTATAAGTAAGCAACAAATAAATGTTGCTGGTTGTTGGATATTATTTATTGTTGTTGATGCTAATATTGCAATCGTTTTGATACGAATTCCACAAGCAATTCTCAGCCAAACACACACGCATACATACATGCACGCTCTTTTACACCATATGAAAACCCTCATGTTATTGTTTATTTTTTTAATTGTTCTGCTTATAAGTGTGTTGGTACAGTGGTTTAACTTCTATGGATGTGAGTACTTACATATGCATGTGAGTATGAGCATTTAAATGGTGAATTTTCTCATTTCGTAGAACATTGCTTGTTTGCTTTTGATCGATTTCAAAACATGTGTTAGAGAGTCTGCCACAGCTGTTGAATGTTTTTTCTATCATTACTGGAGGCAATTTTCCTTCGGTTCGGCATTCATATGTTGTGGATATGGTGTGGTGATGTGGTCTTTTTTGGTATTTTATAGAGGCTTATGGGATATTCCCTAGAATTTATATAATTTCTGCTTTCTCTTTATCTAAGCCTAGACATATAAATTCTTTGTTAGTAATTTTCTTATTAGAAAAGTGTTACCTATGAGAGCTTTGCATTGAAAGCATTCCTTTTAACTTTTTGGTTTTCAAAAATCGAAAAAGAAAATACCGAAAATATATAAAAACCTGGTGAAATATTTATTTTTGACCTACTGCATCCAATATTCCGGCCTGTGTCTCACCAAAAACAGCTGTAACGCAGACTGCCATGGATGGAATTGTAGTTTGTTTGCCTTTGTATACGAGAGACCTCACCTAACGTCAAAAAAGTTTATTCGCGTCATATCGCATAGTTTTGACCGTTAATGGGCTGCTCCAAAACATAAAATTAATTGCTTACCAAACTCATTTTTGGTAAGAGAGCAATAGGCTCACATGAAGCTTCTCCGTCTTTCTAACCTGTTTCTGTTTCTGTGTATTTTCTTCATTTCAGTTTCATTACTCAAGTTTTTCAACTAAGCTGGTCCAAGAATATTAGATTTATTTGTCCTGTCAGAGGACATATGGCTATAATAGCCAATAGTTACACCCGGAGGTAATGGTACATAGAGAGAGGGTGTAAATAAAAAGAAAAATAACAACCAGCTGCAGGAAAATTGATGTACATCCCTTTGTACGCATAATGGATATCGGCTTCAGACAGAAATTTTAAACATTCAAAAATCTCCTCTTTAGAGCGTACCACTTTCTTGTACCAAGAGCCGGACTAACACACTGGGAATGCATTACCGCCTGAAACTCCTTTTCATTTCCACATACACTACAGAAATCAGGCTAAAATACTTATCAGTCATTTGAAGGAAACAAGTTGCCAGTCTCATGTTGGACTCATTGAGTGTCAACGGCGACCCAGGTCTAACACGTCCAACCGATAGCTTATAGTATTAAGTCACACAGCAATTTAAGCTATCTTACCGAAGTCTCTCTTCTTTCCCTGAATCTGATATCTGAGGACCTGTAAGAATGGATTGCAGACATTCCTTTTGTAATAAAAAACTATTTTACCAAGACTTTCATCATTAGGACTCTCGGTTTATAGGAATAATACTCTGTCAAAGAATCTAAGAGAATCTTATTTGATGTGACTTAAGATCTCCCATCCCGGTCAGACATCAAAAATGAAATATAAGAGCAAAATATTTCTTCGACGGCTTCCTCTCAGCAGTTTTCTGGCAAAAACTCTGGGAGTAAATAAAATTGCCATGAAAAGTTTCTCAAAAATCTGTCGTTCGGCTTCAACTTTAAACGGTGTGAGAAGCTAGGCCGTAATCCTGACTGAAGGGTTGTAATGGCCAATTATGTATGTTATGTATGGGTCTCCCATATAGTTTTTATCGAGAAACAAGTTGGGACCGTTTAGCAGTTTGAAACTTAACGAACATTTTGGCCAGTCAGTACTTTTAAAGTATATACTGTAAGAATTCTCATTAATAACTGTCCTAGCAACCGGTGTAATCGATCCCTAGATCAGCTCCGCTGTCCTAATTTCACAATACACTTAATTTTTACAGACACTGCACTTATCAGAGCGTATGTGATATATCTTCGCACCATCCACCAAAATGTTTGAATCCATTAGCTTTAATTTTTGAGTCGTCGTAAACCATCCAGAAAATTTCTAACATCTCTCCTTCACAAAGATGATAAAGTTTCCTGAAATCAAAATAAGATCCTCTAGTTTCATCTCCAAATATTTACTGTTAGTTACCTTCTCTTCATTAATCGTAAATAATTTTCCTTTTCTGAATAAAATTCATTTTTTAATTTCAAAAAAAAATTTTTATTTTTTTTATTTTTTCATTTTTATTTATAAATTCTTTGGAAATATTTTCATAATTCCCAAATTCAGCGTTTTTCTAAATTGTTTAGCGATTTTGTATCACGTAAGTAATGCATTGCCAACCTGTATTTAGTGTTAGCCGTTAACATGTGTTTTTATTAGTTTGCATTGCTCGTGTTACACTCGAAAGCCGTAAAAACCGTGAAAGGCAAAGGAAAATTATTGTAAATGCAGTGGTCGGATTGAAACTATTTTTAGAATTTTTTTTAAATTTCAATTAAATTTGGAATTTTACATAAACTTAAGGAATTCGGGCTAAAGAGAGCAAAAATGGCGTACAAGTGCGAAACACCCAATTGCGGAAAAGATGCTACTTTACAGTGTCCAACATGTTTGAAGCTGGGCATACCGGGCTCGTTTTTCTGTTCACAAGCATGTTTTAAAGGCTTCTGGAAGGAACATAAGCTGATACACGCATTAGCAGGTGAATATAAATTCGATTGTGAAGCAATAAATTTCAAAAAATAAAATATTTTCTTAAAGAGGGTGCTGGCAAGCCAAAGCAATCAAATGAGGAAGCCGGCTATAACCCTTGGCCACATTATCGCTTTACCGGCAGCCTGAGACCTTATGAGAAAACGCCTAAACGTTTTGTGCCCGAAAATATTGAACGTCCAGATTATGCTGATCATCCTCAGGGTAGAGCCGCATCCGAAGAGGCCATGAGAGGCAATACTTCTATCAAAGTACTCGACGATGAAGAAATTGAGGCCATGCGCGTAGCAGGTCGTTTGGGTCGCGAATGTTTAGATGAAGCCGCCAAAGCAGTGGAGGTGGGTGTAACCACAGACGAACTGGATCGTTTGGTGCATGAAGCCGCCATAGAAAGGGATTGTTATCCTTCGCCTTTGAATTACTACAACTTTCCCAAGTCCTGTTGTACTTCGGTGAATGAGGTCATTTGCCATGGCATACCTGACTTGAGACCTCTGAGGGATGGAGATATTTGCAATATCGATGTAACCGTCTATCACCATGGCTTCCATGGTGATCTCAATGAAACCTTCTTTGTGGGCAATGTCTCCGAGAAACATAAGAAACTGGTGCGAGTCACTTATGAGGCCTTATCCAAAGCGATTGAATTGGTAAGACCGGGTGTTAAATACCGTGAGATTGGCAATGTTATACAAAAGCATGTGGCTCCCCACGGCTTCAGTGTGGTTAAAAGCTATTGTGGTCATGGCATACACCGATTATTCCACACTGCCCCCAATGTGCCTCATTATGCCAGTAAGTTTAGCTAATTATACAAAATCTTTAAAACAAGCTCAATGTGTGTAAATTTTCCTTTTTAGAAAATTCTGCAGTGGGTGTTATGAAAGCCGGCCATTGCTTTACAATTGAGCCTATGATTTCAGAAGGCCTGGCCAAGGCTGAGCAATGGCCTGATGACTGGACCGCTGTTACAGCTGATGGTTTGTATTCGGCTCAATTCGAACAAACCTTGCTGGTTACTGACAACGGTTGTGACATCCTGACCAAACGCCGTGAAAACAACGGCCAGCCCTGGTTTATGGACAAAATGTAAAACTGACGACAATACTTCACTCCAAGATGTATAAAAAAAGATATTTTTAATAAACAAACTATAATTGTTCTTTCTTTTTTAATATAAAAACAATAAAACCATCTTTTATTTCATTGAGAATAACTTAAATTACTAAAGTCCCCCGCCCATGCCATTAGACGAAATTACTTCTCCAAGGGTGCATAATTCAAAAGTTTTTCAATCAAATCCACATGACCCAATAACATACGACGGCAGCAATAACGCTTCAAACCCAATGCATCCAGGGCATCACTATAAACAGATTTCACAATTACCAACAACACACAACTTGAATTGATATCCTCAAAAATACTTACCCTTCGGTGTATTCTGCTTGCAAAAGGCCTAAATAGGACTCCCATTTGTTGCCAATAACTTTGCCACAGGTGAAACAACGTATGGGAATAATCATTTTTTTAAATTAAGGAAAACTTTCGTTTAAAATCAGAAGTTCCAGAAAAAGCGTGCGAATCGCAATAACAAAACAACACAATTAATTGAAATGTCAAACGGACAAAGAAAAACAATTAGAACAGAGGCACATACATGAACATAAGCCGCTGTATTATAATGTTAAAACGGCCTGCAATAGAACAGAGA